>JAJSPD010000069.1:0-240062 GCA_021307315.1 Bisporella sp. PMI_857
ACGCCATACACATAGCTGATATCCACACTAAAACCACACAACCCACAAGTTGCTTGGCCTGAGTACTCCTCACTGAATCTCCGGCTTAACTCGTCCCGCAAAGACTTAGCTAGAGTTAATGACTTCAAATATTTGACATGGCGTTAACTGAAAGGCGGTAGTTTGTTGGCTTTACTTGAATTGGATATAGATGATGGATGACTTTTATATTCCAGAGGATAGAATCAGTCTTGAACTCCCAAAAAAAGGTCTGTTTAGTACTGCCAATGCCGACGAAGATCCATTCGCAATCGTCAAGCTTTTAAGCTTGAGCCAGATGAGGGGACTCTTGATAGGCAATAGCGGTTGGAAACCTAATAATGGTATCTCTTACTAGATTAGAAATGACCCAATCCCCTACTTTAGGGTATGACTCTATATATACTATCAATGTCACATCATAGGTGACGATAGAGGTATATGGGATTGGGTTAACCAAATTTAAAATCTCTATTCGGAGCTCGCCACGTATCTTATCGATAGAATAGAAGACACTGTAATTATGCGCTTCGTCTGGCTTCGGAGGATCTCTACAACAGAAGTTAGCGCGGCAATAATCATAAGAATTAAGTTTTCCTCATCTTTTGAAAGGCTATCAATGTCTTCCTCATTTGAAACGGATGGAGAAGGTCCTGCCAATCGACGTCGATCGTAGGGAAGCGGACACGAATCGTGGTTGTACGTGCTATCGGTAATTGTAATGGCGAAGGGAGAGTGAGCTGCGTGATCGGCAGGTGAGAACGAGCATTACCCCGAGGACGGGTCAGCCGTGATCGAGCATATCGAAGAGAAGGTGGATTACATGAGTGAATATGGCGAGAAGAACTTTGGCTTTTTGATCGATCGCTGATATCAGGAGTGGAAGATGGGGCTCCGTCCGACTGGTACTCAGTGAAATTATCACAAATGACACGAAGTTGTCAAGGCGCTCATCGCAATTCTCTAAGCGCTCAAGTCAGTTCATCCGATCCCCAGAGCTCGAATACTTGAAGAGATAGAAGGTCTTCCTTGATCTCATCATCTGTCAACTCGTTCTTCGGTCGATATTCGCCAAGGTGATAAATTTAGAAAGGCTCTGAACACTATGTTCCGAGACCGCTCTGATCTCGGGGCCTCTTCCATCACCGATATCATTTTGATTATTTGCTTCCTGCTCTGCCACAACTAACTTAAATTCTATACGCATGGTTTCAAGCTCCTGAGTCACACTGAGCTAGTTGTGTTTCTCAAGATGATCAACGAGACATCTGAACAAACTACCCATAACGATTTCTCCATTCATCTAAGACATTCTGGTGTGTTAATCTGACCAAAGAGTGTGCGTCCGTGTAATAAAGGTATTTTGGCTGCGTTGTGCACAAAGCTTGGTTTGTTTGAGTTTGTCGCATTTGGAAGTAGATCCGCTTGCAACGGTGTGCTTCTTTATGTCTTCAATAAATAAGGTAGAGATCCGTGCAGAACGCGACTTCCAATGAGGTGAATATATATTCCTCTTTAGTTTCATGCAGACAGAGCCATCAAGTGCTCACCTAACTTCAGTGAGTTGATACCATGCCTTACACTATTCTATGCTCTAAATGCTAGTATATACAAAGCTATCCTTCAGATTCGTCCATTATGGCGATGCCTTTAGTAATGCCTGTCCTAAAGCACGACCAGTTTCAACCTCAGGCTTGGTATCCTGCTGGAGTTTCCACTCCCGCATCCATTCCTGCACAAACGTCAAAATCTGGGCCTGTGCAGCCCTCACTGGTGGAGGCGGCAAAAGGTTTGGCGGATAATCCACAGTTTGATTCGGGAATAAGCCATTCTCATCCCAGTGGTGCACGGCACCTTCGATGAGAATATATGGCTCACTAGCCGTATTAGTCCTATTGATGGCAGTTTCATTGAAAGGCGAGGCATGCGCAGTTGCTGGTCGCCATGGATCACGGTCACCATCAATCATCGCCAGACGTGGATAGGCAAGATTGAATCCTCCGTGTTTATTTATAATCTCCACATCTGGTGGTGTGGAAATATTGAATGCCTCAACGCAGACAATAGAGTTCCATTCGAGAGTGGATAGTCGGGATACGAGTGGAAGGATATCTACTGGAACTCCGGAGCCGGTTTGTAGGTAACCCCATTCGGTACAGTACTGTGCTTATTAGCTGGTGAGCGTTGACTTGAATAATCAATTACCTGGTATGGCCATGCTCTCCACGTCTGTTTGATATCATCCTGTTGATAGAAAGTCGAGTTTCGCTGACCATAGCATTGGTCTTGAGTCCTTGGCGCGCAGCGATTGACTGTGTGATTAGCCAGCCACCCCACCCAGTTTAGCACAGGTGCTGTCAATTTCGAAATTTCTGATTCATAGCCTCCTTTCTTCAGCAAGTCTGTGACGTTGTTACTTATAAGCTGGATCTCAGGATAAAGGACACTATCGGAGGTGATATTCCCACAGAAGTAGTCAAAGTCCGGATCATTCAAAGCCGGATCCCAATTCTTCCCTTGCCACGAAGTGACGCCATAAGCAAGAACATTCATGAAATCCTCATTATGGGTAACATTGGGGAGGCCAAATGCGCCTTTCAACTCAACAGTTGTCTCAGTTTTGTTCAGCTTGATGAGGATGTTGTCAGCCATGTTAGTGATCTTCTGGATGTACTCAATGCAAGTTGGTTCTCCATAGACCCTAATTGGCTCAAAGTATTGCCAGTAGTCATAGATAGCTTCGACAACTCCACTAGACGAGATAGCACCTGCTCCAAATCAGAAATACATCACCACAGCCACGTGATCACATACCCCAGAAGACATCAGGATACACTTTCCTAATAACAGCGACAAAGGCACCGGCATAGCTTCCACCATACGCAATCCATGGTGTATTCGGTGCAGTTAGGTCCAGGTCCTCAAGTCCTGCAAACTTGACATTCTTAGCAAAGTACGCCTGATCCGCAAGTGCCTGATCAAAAGTTAAGAATCTCAAGTTCTCAGTAGAGAGATCTGGGGTCGGCATGCTTGTTCCGTAGTACCGATGCTCCAGAATGACTCCTAGACCTCCTGTTGCTTTGGCTATTTGATAGACGATACCCTTTTGCAAGAACCGCAAGCGCCCTACACCACTGGTCTCCCCAGATTGAAGAACGATTACGGGGCCACCAGGCTTATAGTATGTGGCATCGAACCAGTATCGTAGGTTGAATGTCTCATTAGTGTGAGGTTCATATTTCGTCTCATTGTGAAAATGATCTATTGGCACGGACAGGTTATATGCTGGATAGAGCGTTGAAGGATTGGTATCTGCTCTCCTGAGCAGGCTCCCTTCTTTGATAGTGGTTCTCTGATTCTCATCAGCTAATATTCAGGAATGGAGGCGCTTCATTCCAGCCTTACCGAGAGCTTCTCCTTGATCCCGTGATTAATGTCCAGTGGCGAATATTCCGTAATGGCACTAGATAATCCAAACCATGCGCAAATAACGCTGAGCTTATTGATGAGGACCATGATGAAAATGTTTGAATGAATTTTATTTCAATCAATTTCATCGGCAAGATGTTTCATTTGTCATGAGGAAATGTCACCGAGATGGCAGTTGAAATAAGCTTTGTAGAAAGGCCCTGAAGAGGAAGGTGGGGTTCCCTGTATGTTGACCCCACTGCTGTTGCTCAGTGTTACCATCCATCTACGAACAACTGTGTCAAACGCTGTCCTACCTTACTGAGCTAAGGGGGTAAAGAGTTCTGAGGCTCATGATTAAATGGGACAAGAATACGGCTAGCAGTAGAGATCACAGAAAAGAAGGCAATCTAGATGAGAGCCTTCCTGATATTTCTATACAGCTTGTCCATGAAAGAGCTTCTGGGACAACGAATGACCTTTGCCTTTCATATGTTGCTATACGCTTTTGCGGCTTCTGTCAAGCAAATATCACAAGAAGAGAAGCATTTATGGATTTGTCTTGCTTAATTTCAGAAACGAATGCCTCAAATGAGTTGTGCAACATCTCCTAAAAGCTGTCATATTTCGTAAACCACGACTCAGAGGTAGGTAACTCATGTGAGGTCAAATAATAAATTTTTATTTTGCCGAATAGAGAGTCGTAGTCTACGAAATTGAATGGAAATCGTTTGTTTTTGCGCTACCTTTCTAAGCTGCTCATCGCCCCCAGAGAAACTTCACTTAAACTTTGGCTTCATTCAACCCAACAAGTCCAAACTTCAGCGCAAACTCAAGTTCTGATGATGACTCACTCACTACTCCCACTGGATCTCACCACAGATATAAATTCTCCCGCACTTCTCAGTTCTCTATCTCATTTCAATTACCTTCAAGCCGTCTACCCCACCATCCTATAACTCTTATCACGTAGCAAAATTCTCAAGCTGACACAAATCTAGAAATACTACAACGTTCCAGCATACCCATTACAACCTCCAGAGGTTACAAGAATAGCATCTATATTATACAAGGCACTCATGACATCCTTCCTGTTACTAAGCTACATGGACTATATCCAGAATGGCTCGTTGAAAGATTTGTATTTGGCACAGTTACCTTTTCGTTAAGGTGGATATTTTTATTTCTTCCTATATCCACCGAAACCTGACGAACTTTAGCTCGGTATGGTTCTCAGGATGGAAACTGGGTAGTTTGCTGTCGTATATAATCGGTGATTGAAAGTACTAAAATATATTGTGGGCTGAATTTGCTCTTCTGAAGACAGTACCTGCTGTATCGTCTTGACCTAAATTGCTACCCTCTTGATTAAGTTCTCGAGAAAACAAACCACCTTTCAACCGTGGGGTCTGGGGGTTCTATCACGTCGTGTTCGAAAGGATGCCGTTCGGTATTCCATTGAATACGGCAACAAAGTATACTGATATCTCTTGATCAAGTTCTCGAAAGTATGCCAGCAGCAAAGCCGTAACAAGGTTCATTGATCGGGGGGGGGGGGGGAGTAGTGGGGCTTGATTATTCAATACTGACTACCATTTCCATCCGCCAATACAGGATCTCCACTCCAGGCTTTCTCAAACACCTTAGAGAGATATTTACTTCCTCGAATTGGACATCCGCTAGATATTCGACACGATCGGATCATCTCACTACTGTGGGATCTCTCTTCCAAATCACCGCCTCCCTCAGCCTATTAAAAAAACTTCAAACCTTCAGCTCTGGCGGACTCATCTATAGTACACGACGTATATAGTACTCGACATCACTCCGCCTGCGAGCCCTCATGAGTTCTAGCACTTCCGGCATGCATGCCTGAACGGGTTTCGTGTGCTATCGGCTGCCTCTTGATTAAGTTCCCAAGAAGTGGGTGGGCTTATACAAACATGGCACACCTCTCTGTTTTATTTAGCGAGACGATTACCTGGTATATAAAGGCCGGTTCAGAACAAAATAGAACCCTTATCACTATGCATAACAATGTGGTGAGCCGCAAGATCGCTTCCCCGATCCCGACAACGTATGGAATTCATACGCGGGGCATACTACGAGATTTTTGGGAGAAGGCTTGAGCGAGAACTGCAGGAGTCCGCGAGCGGTGAGATCTTGTTAAGTTACCTTTTCGTTTCTTGCTCCAGGGATGGATGGCTCTAAGACTAGACTGATCCCAGACATCCTGTCCACAAATGATGTGGCAGGGCCATACCTTAGCAGGTATGTATCAGATTCTCACATGAACGAGCAAACTCAAATTAGACCTAGGTCGAAGTCTTCATAGTCCTTATCATTTGCACGCCTGCTCCGCCCGCTATCGATAAAACTATGCTCGAAACCATATGTACAAAACACCACGCTATGAAGGTCCCTAATAACCTAATGACAGGCCGCATCGCCGTGCAGCCAACAACCATTTACGCCTTCCTATGCAAACGCTATCCTTCGCTATCATATCATCATGGACAGGAGGGATGGATGTCGGGTGGTAGTTATATCGTGGAGGTTATGGCTTGGCAAGGTCGTCATAAAATTAAGCTTCTTGCTCGCTGCCGTGCGTAAAGGTCGTTGCTCGTCTACCATAATCGAACAGGTGATGCATCAACTTCATGCCATCATGCTAGACTCCTCATCTTCATCTTCATCCTCCAGGCTTTCGATTGCCTCCTTGATTTGCTGGCTGGCCTAAATAAGTGTTAACTGGAATTGCAGTACTTGGAGAATGGTGTGTACCTTGGGATCTAAATTCAACGCGATGGTAAAATGCCGGACGGCAGCGCCTTTTTCTCTCAAACTCTTATATAATCTGCCTAGCAAGAAATGCACCATTGCTTCATCAGGCGCCAAGTCTTTCAGGATCATGAGTTCCCTTAACGCAGTATCCATATCTCCCAATGCCATCAGAGCGCGGGCTTTCTTAAACCTTGTCAACGCCGATTTAGGTGCAATTTCAGTGGCTCTCGTGAACTTCTCGAGTGCAAGACGTGGCTGCTTTTGCTTTTCGAGTACTGTCCCGATACAGCAGATCAACACGGCGTTCGTCGGATTTATTCTTGAAGCTCTGGTGAATGATGCGAAAGCTTTATCATACTGCCCTTGCTTTTCATACACCCGACCAACTCCATACCAGGCATTATAATGGCGTGGATCAGCAGCAATGCCTTGTCGATATGATGAAAGTGCTTTGTCATATTCCTCATTGGCTACGTGCTCGTGACCTTGAAGCGTGAATGCATACGCAAATTTGGGATTAAGCTGGGTGGCACGCTTGAAGCTTCGTAGGGCCTGTTCATGATCTCGCGTTAAAGACCAAGCATTGCCGATTGCGCACCATGCCTGGGGAGATTGCCATGAAGCATCGATGAGTACATGCGCAAGATATGTGAGATCAGTCTCGCGTTTCAGGTGCCAGAGAATTGTAGAATAGATTTCCATGTCGGCATATCTCGTTGGAGCAATGTGACGAATACGCTTGTAGTAGTATTCCGCTTCGGAGTAAGCTGCCTGCTCATAATAAGCCCTTCCCATCTGTGCCAAGACCCACGGCGTATCTTGTTGCTTCTTCTCTAATGACCGATAAGTCTCTAAGGAATCTTTGCATTGAAATTGAGATAGAGCAAAATATCCACTCCCAAGCTTCTTGAATAGGTCGAGTAACCACCTCAGGCCTTCCTCTTGCTTTGTGCTGTCTTTATCCTGCTCTAAGAGCCTTGATTGCATGGCGGTCGGAGCAAGGTAGTTCAGCAAGCGGTTAGGGGCAGGTTCTTTCTCATCAATATCCATACTGTCCACAGGAACTGGCTTTCGATTACCGCTCACCTGTCGACCAACGGTAGAAGCGGTTGAGTTTGGCCGTACAATCTTGCTGATAGCTGGTCTGGCCTTCTTCAGCTCCCTCGACGAATTAGATCCCACCGTTATACTACTGCTTGAAGATTTGGTGCTTGCTGGTCTCATATGGTTCAACAACCTCGCACTTCTTCTTTGTTGTCCCGGCCCCGGCTCTTCTGAAGGCTGTCTAGGTTGTCCTGACGCGCTCCTTTTAATTGGCCCAGGTTGTACATCGTAGCTGCGGAGTCCATGCACAGCGGCAGACTCCTCCACTTGCCCTTCATTAGGGAATCTGTGCCCATGTGCCTTCTTGACAATAGGTCGCTGACTCTTCGCATCCATGCCCATATTTATGCCAATACCTGGAATTGTTCGTGTCTTTCGAGGAGGTGCTTGTGGTGGTTCAAGAATGTATGCAGGGTTGATCGAAGGGTCTTTCCGATTGAAGGCAGAGGCATCAATAGAGGCACTCGGGCCAGTTGGAGTCGCCATAGCCTCAGGGCCGATACCACCACCCCCGGCAGCCGGAATGTTAGTTAAGCTTGGGTTGCTCTCATTCAACTTTTGTGACATGCTAAAGTTCTGAAATAAACCTCCATTCACGTTCCGAGACGAGACATTGTTAAATGGATCTAATGTTCCCGACAGATCAACAGAGGTGCCAGTCCTAGTGCTGGTCCGGTTTCTGACATGATCAAGAGTAGCCGATAGGGTCATGTCTTTATCCTTCGATTGTGCTTGCCCTTCAGACGGATCAGAGGGAGATCTGAGAACATCCTCCATCTCAGGATTCATCTTGAAAATATTTGGAACATTCAATTTCGTGCCCATATCGCATAAACTTGTGAAAGCATCCCACATGAATGGGTTCAGCTTCAGCGCTTCCTCAAAATTACTGATCGCCTTCTTCTGATCGCCATGTCCTTGGTACAGTTTCCCCAGCAGACAATGTATTACTGAAGCATCAGGATACGGTTCTCGTTTTTTCTCGGTATGCTTTCCAAAGTTCGATTTCCCTAGCCATAATCCTCGGCTCTTTTCCAAAGCGGATGTTCCCTCCTTGTGCTTTTCCAGTGCAAGACATGCCTGTGCAAAGGTGTACACGCAGCCGAGATGTGCTCCCTTGATTGCGACTGGTCTGCTGTATTCGTATGCGGAAGCGTTGTCGCCTAGCCGTAGATGGCATAAAGAGAGAAGGTATACGACATCAGAGGATCTGCTATCACAGGCGCTAAGACGTTCAGCGAAGAACAGGGCGTTCTTGAGAAGGTTGTTATCGAGGTGGAAATATATGAGCTGTTTGAGCTGAAAGCAAACAACCGTGCTTGCAGGCGCCATGATCGTGATTTTGAAAGGAAAATTGGCTGAACACTCCGCTATAAAGGCGTAGCCATGTATCCAACAGCGTTGTGGATTATACGAACGTGTCTCAAAGCTCGAAGTCGCTTCGTTGTGTATCTAGCAATCTAAATTCCCCCCTCCTAATACGAGTTTCGTGCCGTAATTTTCGTTTAGCAATGAAGCGATTAGAGAGTGCAGCGAAGTCTGCTCTGCCAACATTAAGAATTAAGTAAAGTGAAGTTGAGTATTGTTAAACGTGCAACCGCTGGAATTGTGTTTTGAGGAGGGCTGGGGGCAGCAGGGGGACTATTTGGTCGTGGATAAACAATAATGAATAGTCATAGGCATATGTTATAAGAAGAGTAGATAAGGCAAGCTTGAGGGACACGTCGACAGCGTCAAAAGAAGTTGGAAAGAGCAAGAAGAAGGTTGGGACATCCCACACAGTCACAACTCACTTTCAAGCCAACTGCCTCGCGATGTTATGGTGTCGGCGGGTAAGAAAAATGATTGGCTCGCAGACGTTATTTTGGCACAGCAACAATTTAGATGGATTATGTCAGCTGGCCCAAGCTTTCATCTGAGCCTCAGCCTTGTCAATTTATCCTCCACTAATTGACGACTAAGTGGAACATATAACTTGAATCAAGAATATCATTCAGCTTGATACAATAGGACAATGTATGTAACGAGACTCTGCAGAATATTGCATATGGCTCAAGACTAATCTACTTAGATAACCCAACATCCTGCCACTTTCTGAATTTTAATTGCAAGCCTCACTCAAAAGAGTCAAGCCCCAATTCCGGGTCATATACACTTCCTGCTCCTGCAACATTGTCATTCTTGCAATATCCTAGGAGATGGCACAAAAAGCAAAGAAAGACCGCGCAAAAGCAAACGCCACAACTCTTAACAACCTTCACACCGGCACTCTAGCCATCAATGTCCTTTTCCTCCTTTCATCCTTTATTTTCCGCCGTCGCTCCCTCCTTGCATACGCCATACTCTCCGCACCGTCCTTGATCTGCTCCTACATCCTCGAGACTACCGGCCGGCCCAAGTATGACACTGCTACTGGCGCTTTGAAGAGCTCCGGCGAGGATTTGGCAGCAGCAGGCTTGACGGAATATATGTTTGATGTGATCTGGGTCACTTGGGCAAGCCAGGTCATTGTGATGTTGTTTGGCAACTGGGGATGGTTACTTTGGAGTGTGGTTCCGGTGTTTGGAGCATACAAGGGATATGGGCTGTTGGGAATGGCAAAGGGGTTGATGGGTGGTGGACAGCAGGGTCAAATACCGGAACAACAAGTGCCTGCTGGGAATAGAAAACAAAGGCGAATGGCAGCTTGACGAAAGCCGCCTAGCAATGGAGGACACTAGGGCAGCACACCCGACGCTGGTATGGTCCTCGTGTAGAACGTGAAGATTCGTGAGCGAAGGAGCCAATCAAGCGCAGCTGAATCAGGCCAGCCTCCAAATGGAGGTATTAGCCAGTGAATGTATTCCAAGCTATTCCGCAGCCGATTCAGCTCTGGTAAGCGATTGGTCAAGTCCAGTCCTGGGCCTGGACGATTTGAAGAGTCAAATATAAATTTTAACAGAAAAGCTGTATCATTTCCTGAGATCTATTGGTACGGCGCTACTGTCTTATAATCGGTGCTGTATTCAATATATTTTGAGTCCTGGAGCTTCTACATGAACTGCTTGACAGATACAATGGGGAAAAGACATACTTGGGTATTTCAATTACAACACAGCCAATTCCTTTTACCTCTGATACAAGGATAAAAGAGCGCCTTCCCAGAGTGAATTTACCTAATAACTAGATATGCGCCACTACTGGAAATAGGGAAAGCCAAATGTTGCCTGTCAATATTTGACTTGAATTGTCAAACTCTCTATTTCTGACATCACTCTATTCCCTGCTTAAGTTCAGCCATTTTCGCTGCTACAGGCACACATCCAAATTTGTGGCACATACTAACTTGCTGTCAATAAACATGACTCATTTCCGATTTCATAGCTGTTGTTGTTCTGTGTTTTTTGTCGATGTATGCTGAATAACCAGCTGCAAGGCAGAGAAGAAGAAGTATATTATACCGACATCCTTATTGGATAAGACATTGTCCATATCCTGTAGCAAGTGCGTTGCTTACACATTACTCCTTCTTGGGTTCATTGTATTGTATGATTACTTCCTAAATCCGTATGATGACAAGTGTAGACCGTCGGTCCTATATAGACAACCTGATACAAAAGTAATTTCACTATTTGTGCTTATACAGCGAATGCCAGTTACGAAACATAGTTTCCTCAATCCGTATCTTAAGAAAGGTATGTAATACCTTTCAACTTAGGTGCTAGTTCCATTCAAAACTATAAAAGAGCATCTTTCTATTTGCTAGTGTTTCTCAGGCATTTAACCCGGGGCGATAACTGGGACATGGAGTCATGCATCTCTAACCATTATCAAGAGATTTGCCGATAAAAACACCACTCCATTGAACTTTGAGATGTTATTCCCATTACTACGGCCCATAACTTGCCAGAATTAAAGAAAGGGGGGAGAGGGGGGGGGGGGTGGGGGGGGTGCATGACAGAATGGCATTAATATAGTGTTTTCATTATACAAACGACTGCTATTGTTATGTCCTGATATTCATTCGCAGCTACTATAGTGCATTTTAGGGCGGAAGATCATGATTAGCACTAAGCTCAATTCTACAGCTTAAGTTCCAAGACACCGTAACCACACCACTATAAGAATTTCATTATCACTAGCACTAACGTAATGTACATCTCCATGACCTTTATTGGAAATATGATCTTCGATATTTAGCAAGTTGGGACTTTTATACTATTGCTTTGATAGGATGGCCGGCAAACAAATTTGAACCAGCATTCTACCGGTGAATTAGAGTGAAAATTGGGCATAAAGGTTACGTTTCATGCCTTGAAATATTACCTAAGTCATCTTTGTTGTGCATGTATTAATAAGCCTTTGCAAGCCCTACATTGATCTATATGGATAGACTATATGCCAATCCTCCATTCACGCCATCCTCCGGAATCTGTAATTTGTGCTTTGTACAGGATATCACTTTACCTGATTCATAGATCTGATGACAAGGCGTGTAGTTCGTACTGAATCGCTAGACCTATATGTTTGGTTGCTTGATGTTACGCTGCTGCGAGCAACAATGTAGTTGTTATGTGGCATCAAAATCCGACTACAACCACAACATTCCTTCATGACGATTTCTAAGTAGAAATGGTGCCAAGGGTGGATGCCATTTGTGGTTCTGTAGGGCCTTATGTTATAAATACCAGCCAAAAAGTGGAACGCCGCATTTCGCCGTTGTCCTACTGCTGAGCCAATAGGCCAAGAGTGGATACTGCTTGTCCACTACCCATAATCTTTTATACTATCCGCCTCCTAGCCGTCTTCTGAACTCGCTCAGCCAACTCCCGAGAGCGCTGCCACAGTCGAGAGCATCTAATTACCATCATTAGTCTCCTTTCCTAGAGCTACCGATGTATCATATTTCAATACAACCGCTTGCAAACTAGCTTCATCTTTGCACACACAGGTATCCTCTTAATCCATATTGCATAATGAATGCCTTACGTGGGTTCGACCAGTCAAAGCCAAACTGTTATATGATTCCAGACTTTACTTCCTGCCGAGTTCTTGCAGAATCCTTGGAAAATACTGTGTTCCACACTTCACCTTATAATGATCTCTCGTAAAGTCATGTTGGCTCCTAAATATGACATCGATGTAAAACCCTCGAGGCCCAAAGTTCAGCTCTGGGGAAAGTGTTATAATCTTTGTTGATCGCTTCAGATGCATCACTGATAGTAAAATCGGCAGGGCCTCTTATCAAGCGAAGCATTACGACTTCTAAGATCTGTTGGCAAGGCCAGCGGTGTGGAGGATATTACTTATGCTTGATGGGTGTTAGCAGAAGTCATCAGTTCTTCAGGTATGATAGGTCACCTGAAGGACCAAATTTGTTGTTGTTGTTTTTGTTTATTCTGGCGAACTTAGCAAAACTTGAACACTGTGCATTCTGAAAAACTTTGCAGCATCTAATGGATGCCTATTTATTCCGCTATTATCTCGTGCGACATATGCTAAATCAATACCGCAGAGAGCCGAATGAATTTGCTAGTGTGCTCAACTTTCCTGGAGCCGCTGTGGAGGGCAGCCCCAGGTGTTGTGCAGGCAAATTCATCCCCCCTGTCAAAGAGTGATCCTGGATAAGAAGCTCCCTGCTCGACTAGTTTAGGTTTCAGACAGCGATCAGGACGTACAATTGTGCATTACTAGGGGTGTTAAGATCGACAAGAGAAATGTGAAGAGCACTGCATTGACGCACTACTGGGGAGTAAGTCGGATATCCGTACTTATAACTTGAGAGAGCGGTAAGCAAATGCTCTGCTGTATGCCTGTCTCTTCTCAGACGAAAATTTTTCAAGCTGCTATAATCATTACTCAATGGCAAGGTTTCTAGTACCTCTGGATCGACTCGCTATATATACTTTAGGGAGATAAGGACAACTGGTTTAGGGAATTAGTTATTATGGCCAACGTCAATGCTGGTTGCACTGTCAATACTGTTGCAGCAGTGGGTCCAAAAGGATTTTCAGGCAGTCTCTTTAACCGGTATTACCATAGAGTACGGCTTCACAGCTTATGTTTGTACAGAAGCGAGACATGAGGGAAGGGATTTATGGAATTTCTATCCACAAAGCCCAGGAGATGGCTATACAGATAATTGTGCTTATAATTAGAATTTCTTTGAAACTTGTGCATGACAGTCTAAAGTAGTACTAAGAACCATTTTATAGTGTTTCCACAAACCCCTTCTTGCGGCTGGGAACATATATTACATCGCGACCAATCTATACTAGAAATGCAGAGTGCTCCGAGCAGACGAAGCATTATCTCAAGGCGTCAGCCATTCATACGCTCCCAGACATTCGAGTATAGATATTTGGCGAAATGGCAGGGCTCAAAATTTTTCAGCATTTCCAGAGAGTGGCTCCTGCGGGTTTGTCGGCATTCCCACAACCTGACTCCCATATTGTCTAACTTGGCTCTCGGCGTCCGTAGACGGAGTTGCCAAGACTTAGATTGTTTCTCTAATATTCAGCTTCTGAGTTTTGGGTGTTTAATTTTTTTCTACTATAGACAACAAATACGGGGGAGTCTGCAACTGCTCTGCCATCCATTCATATCAGCTATTCCGATTGCGAAGCAGTATTCAAAAGAATAAGAACGAAACCTTCCGCAACAAGCCAGGACTATCCAAGCTCCTGCCATTCTATAGTGGCAAGTGGCAAGTGATATTGCATCATTAATTCCCTGGTTGAGTTCTGACATTGTTGCATAATAGGTCATCTCCTCGCTCAAAAACAGAAAGTAACAACAGAGCCCTCTTGTTGAGACTTTTAATGCGGTAATTTTTAGTATTGTGTCCCACCATGCTTTCAATGTCTCGTACAAGGCTATTATAGCCAGCATAACATTAAACCAGTGGGCCAAGACCGCCAAGAAGAAGGGAATAAGTAGTCAAGGAATTTTGAATAAATTCATCGTATCAGCTAGCGACGGATGTCGGAATAAAATGGATGGAGATTGTAGAACAGAACTGTCAAAGAGTCAACTCGCAGGACAGTTAGATATATCATATCCTTGTTATTGAGTCTTAGGTAACCGATATGGATCGCATTTGATATCTTGGCATAGTCATATTGAACCCTGAAGCCCTTAATCAAGTGAAACTGAGCTTTGAAACACGCCAGCCTATCTCAGGATATCCAAGAGTTTCCCTGAGGAAGCGAAGAACTCCCGTAAACCGGGCATAGGTCTCATTGGGCCACTGCCACCCATAGCCTCTACAGGATATGAACTTTAGATAGTTTAAACCTCATTACTACCACCCAGGGAAAGGGTAGTAAACTCAACTGTGATCTCAACAGGCGGGCCCGCAGATCACACTGGCTGCGGAATCCCTTCGGAGTAAAAAGTGCCATGCATCTAATATCCCCCAGAGAATGTAGTTCAAGTGTTTATGTATTTTTTACCAGCTTGAGTTTGCCGAGGGCCTTCACAACGAGCTCTACAAACTTTATGAGCTTCATCAACATTACGACCATTGCGATCACCAACCGGGGCGAGAAACGCGCCAAGATCCATCATGGATTCTAATGAATGACGATGGTTTGGACTTGTGGAGGAAGCGGCTGGGGGAGGGGAGCGGGGGTTCCGATACTTTGGGATGTGCAACCTTAAGTTTAGACTTTCTGATGGGCAGGCTCCGTCGCTTTCGAACCGAGATGGTTGCGTCACCGCCTTTTTTGGTCATTTGGGTTTTCAACTTGACGAAATAAGACCGTCCGAACTTGAAGGAGGTTCTTCAACAAGGCTCTTTTATCGAACACCTTGAGCTATCCAACCCGACTTGGTCTACTTTATTGAGTGAGGAATTGCGAGAGTTGGGGCTTTTCGTCTGCAGGTTGCTCTGGCGGGCAAAAAATAAAGGCGTTGGCACAACTTAGTCCATCCAAACATGTGGCACTAAAGTAACTTTTTTACAAGCGTAAGTGGTCAGGATCTGCTCTTGCTAACCGTTACCTGCCTGACGGGAGATGAGCGCATAATTCATGCATAACCAACATGCTTCGTCGGGAAGCATTTAAGGTTCGAGCTGACTGCTAGTGCGACAAGGTCTTCCTCTTATCATCCAAGTATGTGCCGAGCATGTAAATAAGATCAGCTACTGAAGAGGTTAAGTTCACAATACAGAGATTTCAGGGGATTGGTGGCGCTTAATGGTGCCAAACGTCAAAGCTTGTCTGGACCTCCCGCCAAGTGGGAAAAGGGCCTAAGGTTTGCACTATTCGGTACTATAGCTTCTTGCGGCTGATGCTAGAAGCTCGTTGGTAAAAGTGGTGTAATTGGTGGGATGGAAGCTGTTGTCCTTTCGCCATGATTTGGTGATTTTGGGCTAGCATAGCTAGCAGAGGAGCTTCAAGTAGCTTAGATTTTACGCCAATGTCAAGAAGATGCCCCGGTTTGCGCTTACCTGTAGCAAAACAGCTACGAGTCCGTGCTTGAGAGGGTCAAAAACGTGGCCAAAACTGGTACTTCCTAGTTATACATACAACTGTCAAGTATAGACACTCAACACCTAGTCTTTCTCTATTAAAAAATATACATAGTCTGCCTGCATACGTATTACATGTATGCTTTCTGTTGTTGGTACGAGCACCAATTTTGGTTGCATTATTTTTGGCCGCATGAAGAGCTACACTCTTGCATGTTTTGACCGTGGGGTGTGGGCTTAAAGGTTAAGCGATATTAACCGAAGAACAATATGTAGTTTGGCAGCAGGTGTCTATAAGTCGTGCGACTATCAATGTTACTGTAGCGCATGTTGTTAATTCGTGTTGTCTTTGTGTAACCTGGCATAACAAGTGCCCTTACCTCTCTCCTCTTTACCCTAGGAACCATTGCCAACCCCGCTGCTCTTCCAAGCTTCGGTCTCAAGTACTGTGAGGAGGCTGAGTTTAAGGTTAAACTTTCTTGGCTGCAACTGGATAACCAAGCAGGTTGGCGCTGCAACGACAGATCAGTAAAGTTTAGGCTTAAGACGCCGCATTTTAGTGAGTAGAGCCCGAAACGTGCGCTGTAAAAATCAAGCTACAGGCCTTTTGCTTCCTAGAACAGCCTTCGCTTACCCAACTAGCATTGCACTGGTGGGGCAGTCGAGGGGGAAGAGGCTGTCTTGGCTACGTTCTGAGACAGTTCCCGACTCGTATCAGCCTCAATACTACCACAAACTCATCCGCAAGAGCCGCAATCTCCTATCCCACCGTCGGCATCGCCGTTCTGCCCTTTTAATTGTATCTGCCCGCGCCGTTGTTTCGCTTAGATGCTTGGAGGTGCAAGGTTGCCCAGTGAGGAGAAGTTACCCCACATGGCTTGGCGGTCTGATTGCAGACCTTCGATTTCGACTTGGAATCTGTCTTCAGGAGGGTATTCAATGCCAAAGACTTGGCTTCAGGTCGAGAGATCTGGCCATGGTGGCTGATCGCAACACCCCCGCACCTCAGGACGTTTGCTCTCAATTATTTTGAATCCATCGTCAAACATCTTGGTCTTCTTGTTAGTCTTATCTCTGTCAATTGCTCCCCAAGAAGCAAACGACTTTTCCTTATATGGAATTTACCCAAAGAAAAAGCACCTTTCTGCACTGCCACACTTTGAGTCTAATGTTGAGGTATCTTCCTCTTTCGATAAGGCTTATTGCATTTCATCACCCTTACAAGCTATCATAACTAATATGCCCAAACCTTCTGCCAACGCTTTACAGAGATGCTTGGATCCATACCCTGGCTTCCCACATCCGTAAGCTAGAATTTGCTCTATTTTGACATTCTTTGAGACTGCCAAGCCTAAACAACCTTTGATGTCATATCCATAGAACGGGATTTTCCATTGTTCATCTTTCTGTCTTCATATAAGGTCTCAACTCCGCTCGTCTATCAATCTCAAGTTCACCAGTTTTCTTTCGCTTGTACAACTCGTATCGATTTGACATCATTATTTACATTCCTTATTTTTTACATACTTTCAGTTGCGCATTTCATCAACTCTCGATCATCATGCGAGCACATACGGTAGCTTCTTTGACACTTGTCGCTCTTTATTCTTCGTTTGCTATTGCTGGACCAATAGACGCCCTGAGAGGCTTAGGGTAAGTATCTACCTTCAATACTGGAAGAAGTCTGTCTTCTCTTATAAACATCTAACTATATCTAGTTCCCAGGCCAACCAGCGACAGGGAACTGGTTATCAGGGTGAAGTGGATGGAGCTGTACAGCTCCCAGCTGCCCCTAAGCCGACTTCCACAGTTTCGAGCACGGCTAGCTTAACCGGAGGAGCTTCTCCCGTGAAATCTGTTGTTGTATTACCACCAGCAGTTAATGGCACTATTCCTGGTCAAAATGGCACTGCACCTGGTCAAAATATCACTGCGCGTGCCCCCTATTATAATCCCCGTCTTGCCCGTCGCCTACAAGAGCAACCACGTTTCCCTGAATTAAATACTACATCTTCAGCCAGTCCAGTATTGCCTACTGGCATTTTGCCTCCTCCTGGAGCCGTCCCCAGCGGTGGTATGTTAATATCTTCTCTTGAAACCAACCAAACCTTTTCGGCTGAGAAGTCGGGACGCCATGCTTCAAAATTTACCCTCGACAGAAAATACATGTCTATTATTAAACATTTCTAACAGCAATGCAGTTTTCCCCCCGCCAGGAGCCACGGGATCTGGCACCGCAGTGCCCTCCCCAACTGTCCCAGCAGGTGTCTTCCCCCCAACAGGCGCAGTCGGGACCGGAACAGCGGCTTCCGCTCCTTCAACTGCGACAGCATCAGGACGCGCTCTCCCCCGCCATGACTAGTTGAGCCCCGCGCACCGGCATCCACCTCCCTCACTTCATCTGAACCCATAGTAACTTCCGACTCTGCTCGTTGCACTCGAGGCTTTGGGTGGTACTAAAGCCAGACTTTTGACAGCTCGTTAATTCGGGATCGAAAAAAGGATTGAATTGAGAGGACAGGGCAACATTATTGGGCTCATGGCTTTCAGTGATCCTGGTAATAAAAAATTTTTCCGAGTGTGAAAGGGGAGATAGAGATAGAAGTGGGTTAGTTATATTGTTGGAACGGGGCGTTATGGAATGGGGCGTTATAGATGAGTAGGGTATCTGTTGAACAGGGCTCGAGGATTCTTACGGCATTTTGGGCATATGTACTGTACAATTACGTGATTTATTTCCTTGCCATTTGTAAGAAGCGTACACATATTAGAATCAAAAATATAGACGGAATTATAAAACCAAATATGTTGTAATTATTATTGATTGAAAGCTAATTAAATACTTTGTTGGCCCTTGTTTTTAATGCTAAAATCTAATTTTTAAAGTATAGAATGGTTTAATTTTAAAAAAGGGTTGTCTGCCCGTAGCTATTTATGTAATGGGTTACATTCGAGACCAGGTTTCCTCCTCTGAGAAACATCAAGTCATCCATTAGTAAACCTAAGCATCTTTGGAAGGGACAGATGCTGACAAAGATACTAAGCTGCTAATAGAAGCAATCTTCTCACTAAGGGTCGTGATGCTGTTTGGGCCTGTGATCTCTAACAACGGAATTTCGGCTTTGAGGTTCTTGGAAAGCCAGGTCCGGAACTCCATGGCAACCAGGGAGTCCACGCCATTGGAGCTGATAGATCGGACTGGGTCGATATTATCGGCCGGAATAGCCAGCAAATCGGACAGCTTGGTTCGGATACTGTTGGAAATCACATCCACTGCACCTCCAATTGTGGTAGCTGCCGAGAGGAGCTCTTGGACTATATACTCGGGATTATTCTCTGAGCTCATGGCCCGGAGACTAGACGTGTTCTGCAGATGACGGAAGAGAGGATAACCGAGATATGTCGGAGGAGGGATGCCTCTTTGGCGATAGATGATCCCAGTGGTCAGTCCAGTGACAAGCTGACAGGTCTCTTCTGTGAGGCGGTTTCGAGGATCGATCAGGTACTCGATCATGCCATGGATTTCGTCCTCACGAAGCACCTCCAGGATGGCCGTCGTGTGTCTTGCATATTCCTTGTTCTCCGCAACAAACCCCACGGAAAGGACACTTCCCAGGTCGATGCTGGCGGCAGGCAGACCTTCCGAGACCCGATATTGGGCCAAGGCATCTTCGTAGGTATTCCCAGCGGCATAATTTGCTTGACTACGATTACCCATGATACCCGTCGCGGAAGACAAGAGTACAAAAAAGTCCATATCTTTGGGAAGAGCATTGTGGAGGTTCCAGGACCCTTGAGCCTTGGGCTTAGTTGCCGTCTGCCAGTCGTTGTAAGTCATATTCTCAAATATTCCATCCTTGAGAGTCATAGAACACTGAATACATCCTTTGATGGGGGACATGGACTCCTCACACTCTTGAATCACGGATTCTAGTCGCGACCCGTCAGAGACATCACACTTGAAGAGCTTGGCGTTGCATCCACTTGCTCTCAGATAGTTTAGCATCTTCTGGACGCTTTCCGTCATAACTCCCGACCTAGAGAGGAAGATCAACTGTGTGGCTCCACGAGAGACCATCCATTTGGCCAGGCTTCTTCCAATCCCACCCAGCCCTCCCGCAAGTACATAGGAGGCATTGGGCGAGAATTGGAGGGGAGGAGGCGTTTCTGGGATCACTGGGACGAGATCCTTTCCATCGGGAATGAATATAATTTTACCCGTGCTCTTCCCAGATTGCATAGATCGGAACCCGTCTTCAATCTGAGAATAACTCATGAACGTGGTGGGCTTCGCATCGGTGATCTTGCCTTCCGTATAAAGGGACATTGCCTCCTGTGTCAAGCGTTTGACCAGGTCAGGTCGATACTTAATCATTGTTGGCAATTCCACACTAGCCATGGTGACATTCCGGAGAAAAGGCGTTAGCTCTACCTTTCCGTACGCCTGTGCATCTTTCTTACCAATCTCAAGGAACCGGCCGAAGGGGGCGATACAGCCCCAGGATCGTCGAAGCGCTTCATCGGACAGTGAATTCAGAATTACATCCACTCCACGACCATTGGTTCGACGCATAATCCCCGGGGCGAATGTCAGATCTCGTGTGGAGAAGATATGATCCTCTGCAATACCGTATTCTCTCACCAGAATATCTCTTTTCTTTGGGCTTGATACCGTAGCATAGATATCTGCTCCAATGATTTGTGCATATTGAATCGCGGCTTGACCAACCCCGCCAGCGGCCGCATGGATGAGGATTGACTCTCCTTTCTTCAGGTGTGCGACATCCCTTAAGCCGTATATAGCTGTAGAATAAACAACTGGAAGACCAGCGGCACTCTCGAGCGGGACGGAATCCGGGATCCTAACTAGTATCTCTTGATCCACTCGACCGTATGTGTGGAAGCACCCCGTGTGGACCAATCCACCCATATAAACGACACGATCCCCCTGTTTAAATTGACTCACAGCAGAGCCAACTCGAGTGACGATACCAGCACCTTCACTTCCAAGACTATACGCCATGTGTTCTCCCATGGCGATCATCACATCACGGAAGTTCAGCCCAACAGCCCGGATATCCACCTCCACCTCGGTATCTGCCAAAGGGAGTGAATGCGCCGTGTCTGTCACCCATTGTAGTTTGCTCAGTAAACCCGGTGTGGCCGTGCTAAGTTTTATCGGGCGGTTGATATCATTTAGCGCTTTTATTTGCGGAGCAGGTCTCGAGAAATGAGAAGTCAAGAACAGATTCGCTTCACTGCACTCGATTAGGCGGTTATTGTATAAAATACCATTCGCGAACTGGTACTCTGAGTGCCTGTCTGTCTCTGAGTCACGCATGAATTGATATCGCAGCACTCGTGTGATCGCCATGGCTGCCTCTAAAGGAGACGGGTCCTCATCAATGATGTTGAGTGGGACCAGGTTGGTATTTTCGAAGTCTC
Organism: Bisporella sp. PMI_857; assembly: GCA_021307315.1. NCBI lineage: Eukaryota > Fungi > Ascomycota > Leotiomycetes > Helotiales > Helotiaceae > Bisporella > Bisporella sp. PMI_857. Next base: position 21,215 of record JAJSPD010000069.1, read on the forward strand.
GCTCCCAGCGAACAGTTCTAATGAGACCAGTAATCAAACCAAAAGCTGGCTGCCGTTTAGGGTTTCCGGTCACCCAGAGTAAGCCGCCGCAAGTTACCATAAGGTGGCGAATATTGAGATATTCCTCTTCGGAAGCTCCGTAGAGAATCGGACGCTCTAGTTCAGCTACAAACAGACACACAGTATCACTGAGATCCGCGTTTCTCAGTTCTAGAGGATGTAGAACCGAGATATCAACCAGCTGACTTTGGAGCTGAGATCGGATTTCTGAAACGAGATTGGATTCTGAGGGGGCAGCCGGCGTGATTATTTTCACCTTTTCTTGCCTCTTTCCAGCATCTTCTACTTTTGAGGACACTAGAATTGCTTGGTTGCAAAACTCGGGGTTTCGTGCCTGCGGCATCATAATGTCAACTCCCGAAAACCCAGATTTACGCAGATGTGCATCCCATTCACTGGCTGGTACAAAGGGTGACCACTTGCGAGTGTCTTCGATCCCAAGCCACCATCCATTGAGCTGTCCGAAAGCTAACGCTGGGGATAGCATGTCTTGCCTGATACCTTCCTGCAAGAGAAGCTTTCCACCAGGTTTTAGTAACGAGCAGACATTTTTCAGGGTCCGTCCTAGATTGGATGTGGCATGAAGAACGTTGCCAGCCACGACTATATCGTAACTACCGATCTCGAGCTCTTGAGCAGATGGATCATTCTCGATATTTAGCGTATGAAACACCATTATATCGCCCCAAGCCTTGAACCTCTCTTTGGCTTTGTTAAAGAAGCTAGCGGAGAGGTCGGTGAAACAGTATTCTGAAATTTTGGACTCTGGATTACCATGGTGTCTAGGACTCAGTGCCTCTAGTAAAGGAAGGGTCGAGCTACCGGTCCCAGCTCCGACTTCAAGGATTCGGAGATCGGCAGAGCCATGACTAAGGAAAGATAGATAAGCTCTGAGTTGGAGAGGAATATCCCCGAGGTTGACCAGATAGTCGTAAACGTTATCCATAAAATCATCTCCCTGGCCGAACATCAAGTCAAGAGGGTCAACCTCCTTTCTCAGGACGCGCGCAATCTGCGTTCCCATCCGGACCGCAAGCGCACCCTCTGCATTATACTCAGCGACAGTCTGATACAAGGATTCCTTCAACAGGGGATTATCTGTGAATCTTTCCCACAATTCAAGCGTGATCCCAGAAATTCGGTCTGCCAAGAGCTCTGCTCGCTGGTGCTCCATCCACTCATAGTATCGACATAAATGGCCTCGCTTTAGATTCTCCCAGGGGGACTGCTTCAGCTCCTTCAAAGCGTCGGTGATCATGAGAAGAGTGGCCAGCTGGAACCGACTGGCCCAGAATCGGTCTGATTCATAATCTGATTTCGGGACCCCAACAAGCTTCAAGAACGATGGAGTGTCAAGGAAGGCAATGTCGGGCCTCCAGATATGAAGGTGGTTGAGTTTTCGCACGTTCTGAGATGTGCCATCGCTGGTTTCCAATGGGGTCAAACGAAGACCACTAATTTCGATGCAGCCTTCGTGGCTGTCCCCATCCCAGATCTTCACGTCGCATTCATACTTCTCATATGCAATCAAGTCTACTTGTCCCCGGCCACGGAAGGTGGTGGTGGGTAAAGAGCTGATCGAAGCAGACACCCAGGCCTCACTAATGAAAGTAGGTACCGCCGCTCGTTCCAAGTTACCTTTGCCAATAGCATCAATCAGGGCAGCAATTAGTAGATGAATCATACTATCCATTGTTGCTGGATGGATGAGGTGAGGATGGATAAAGTTCTTCGGCATGGCATTCTTTACATCAGGGACGGTAATCGTGCCTGTTACTATCCCCCTATTCTGGCCGCTTACTTTCACGTTTGATAGATTTCGAAAAAGTGGCCCAAAAGTCAAGCCAGCAGTTTGGAGGTTGTCGTAACAATTATTGAAGTCCATTGGGACTTGGCAAACGCCGGTTACTTCCTCTAGGCAGTGCCGCCATTCAGCAGCCTCTTCTCGGGCCTCGCGACCATCATCAATAGCCCCTGGAGAGGAGATGGCATATTCAACCGAGATATATCCCGTGCAGTGTTCAATCCAGTCATCGCCCACAGGGTTGAAAGACTGGATTTCGAACCGACTCCATACTGATGAGCTCCAGAGACTAGTTTCATCCACGCGAGTCATAGAGAAGGACACTTCTATTCCTTCTTTGGTATCTGGAATGATCATTGCCTTCTTAATGGAAACATTTTTGAATCTAAATCGTGCAAGTTCAGAGGTTGATTCAGCAACCTGTTTTGATGCCTCAATGGCCATGATGAGATAACCCACTCCTGGGTAGACGATATTGTCAGTAACCTGAAGGAAGTGAGTCAAATTTCTAGATGGACTATGTTTTCTATAAACATACAACATGGTCTTTAAGCCAAGGGTTCTCTTCTAGTCTTAAAAAGTGCCGCCATTTGGGATGACGGGCATTCCAATCTGCCACTGGAGCACCTATTAGGTCCATGCGAGGAAACTTCCTGAACCTGATATTCTTTGCAAGTCGGCTTTGGTACAGAGTCTTATCTGTATGATTAAAGCTGTAAGGAGGTAAATCTGTAAGCATTTGGGGCTGGCGTTGGTCCGAAGGTCGACCTGCTTGGTTCACCCTCCCGATATTGACAGGAAGGCCTTGGGCGCATAGCTTCCCAACGGAATTCAGTAAGACCGAGATACCGGGCTCATTTCGGTTCAATACTGGTAGATAGTCGATGGGCGAGTGGATTCTTTTAGCAGCGATTATCTCTTTGACAGGACCCTGTAAGGCTGTATGCGGCCCAATTTCCATGATCTGTTCTACGAAGACACCACCGGTCTTAGAATTTACGCGCAAGGCGGCCTGGGTTTCAGAAACTGGATCTAAACACAAAGCAGATAATGCTTGTGAGAATCGAACGGGTGACACAAGATTGTCAACCCAGTATTGTGCCGGAAGAGTCTGCTCTACAATTCTCTTTCCTGTCAGCGAGGAGAACATATGCACTTTCTGAGAAGCACCTAGCCCTAGTGGAGGGAGCGAACCCAGAAGATGTAGGTATTCCTGGGCAACCTCCTCCATATGCGCCGAATGATACGCATTCTGCACCATTAGCTTTTGGCAAAAAATTTCATCAGCCAGTAAATTGATCCTTAGCCTATCTACCATAACCTCGTCTCCTGAAACAGTGTGGCTGTTTGGGCTGTTGAAACATGCAATTCTAAGTTCGCCTGAATGTTCTCTGTGGATCTTGTCCAGGTATGGCTGAAGTTGCATTTCATTTAATCCTACGGCCATCATAGCCCCCCGAGCTGAGAGTTGCTTAACAGAGACATATCCACGATAGTAAGCCACTTTCCAAGCCGCTTCGCGAGATAATTTTCCTGCTGCATAAGCCGCAGCAATTTCGCCAGACGAATGACCCGTTACTCGCAGAGGCAAAATTCCCCAACTGGCGAGCAGATCGACTAGGGCAATTTGAATAACAGCACAAGCTGGGTGGGCAATAGCAGGCGAGTTGATGCTTGAATTTCCCTTATCTTTTAGTAATTCATCTACACAGGCAAAATTACGAAGTTAGCTAACTATCTTTATAATTGAAAGAGGAATCACAAACCCAGGAGAGACCAAGAGCTACCCAGTGAAGTCATATACTTTGTCGCATCTGCTAGACAATTTCGAAAGACAGGGTATACTAGCAACTCTCGGCCCATGGCATAATGCTGAGCGCCCTGGCTAGTGAACACGAAACCCAACATTGGGGGATTTCGAGATCGAATGGGTTGGGACACGCCACTGCCATTGGAAAGTTTCTGGACAAGATCAACCCAAGACCCTGCAACCACATAGCTTTTCCAAGGAAAGACTGATCTCCTGCAACTCAATGTATATGCAATATCATACATATTTTCATCCCATCTGCTGTTAGCTTTGTCCCGTTGTTTGATCATGAAATCACCCATCTGAGATGCGTTGCGTTTGATTCCCCCTTCGTCAAAGGCAGAAATAAAATACAACAGAGGGATATGCATCTCGATTGCCTTATTATCCGTTATGCTAATATTAGTCTCTGACAGCCCACCAACGGAAGGCGTGCCAGCATCATCGCTATCTCCATTTGTATGAGCAGAGGATGAGAGCGCGCTAATAGAGCCATTCGTTAAGCCGTCATACAATCCTGTTACTACAGTCACTAGGCGGTCGATCTCTTCTTGCGTCGGAATTCTTTGGCAAGTATGGTGATTTCCAATGAGATTTCTGTCCAGCAGATAATGATATGCATCGTCCAGAATGCAGTGAGCGTTGGTTCCTCCCACGCCAAATGAGTTAACAGAGATTCGACGAAGACCCAAAGGTTCGTTGTTAGGCCATGGAGTATTCTGCAACGGGATTTTGAGGTTCCACTTGGCCAGGGGGATTCTCGGATTGATCTTTTCGAAATTCTGATTTGGGGGAATGATCCCGTTTTCCAAGACAAAAATGGCTTTGATAACTGCCGCCACTCCGGAACCACCTTCCAAGTGCCCAATATTGGATTTCAAAGCTCCGATGTAAACGGGCTGCTTCCTAGCTGCACCAAAGACCTTTGCTATAGCTGCAGCCTCGACGGGATCTCCGGCCGCAGTTCCAGTACCATGGGCCTCAACAAAGGCTGTGTCACGAGGATCTAGCCTAGCATCACGGTATACCTGTCGAATCAATCGTTCCTGGGCTACGGCGCTTGGTAGAGTAATCCCTGCGGTGCGTCCGTCTTGATTAACACCTGTATTCCGGATCACTGCCCGAATAGTATCTCCATCTCGTAGAGCGGAGGACAGACGTTTCACGACAATACTGGCGACTCCTTCGCCTCGAGCGTAGCCATTGGCTCGATGGTCGAAACTGAAGCACTTCCCTTCAGCGCTCAGAAAACCGTGATGACTCTCTGCAATGGTGTCGGCAGGATACTCGATGATGTTTACACCACTGATAATTGACTAGATCAAATTCAATTATTGTAAGCTTCCATTCACTGGTAGTCGATGTTGTGTAGAAATCGGGATGACAAACCATATCACTTTCTCCGCTACGCAAACTTTGCGCAGCTAGGTGCAGTGCTACCATGCTGCTGGAACATGCTGTGTCAAGTGTCAGACTTGGGCCTTTGAAGTCCCAAAACCAACTGATTCTGTTGGAAATTATTGAGTTGGACACCCCCGTGATCTTGTATTTGAGAGGACTCTCAAGGTCGGCATTGAGTACAGCAACGTGGTCATGATTAAATCCAGTGGCGTACACTGAGGTGTTTGATCCTACAGATTTTTCCATCGGAATGCCGGCTAATCGTTGGCGAGACACGTTAGAGCAAGCTATAACGAATGAGAGAAGATATGGACGAACCATTTTCTAGAGCATGGAATACATTTTCTAGTATCAATCGTTGCTGAGGATCTAACGTCAAGAGCTCGGTCTTTGTCACATTGAAGAAGGTGTAATCAAAGAATGCCGGGTCTTCGGACAAGAAGTTGCCTCCCTGAATGTGAAACTATTCTCACGACGTTAAGTCAGCTTTGTTGAGGTGTAGACATGCCCATATGGACGGGGTACCTACCGTTCCTCCATGTTCCGGGTCTGGATGGTAAAAGGCATCTGCAGTAAATCTTTCTGGTGGAACAGGAGCTGCTGCCTGGCGGGCTCTTAGGAGGAACTCCCACAGCCTCTCCGAGTCAGAGACTTCTTCGGGACCGCGAATTGCCAGCCCGATTATGGCTAAGGGCTCCATCTTGTCAGCAATAGTCTCGAATGCAGAAATCTCATCCATGGTAATGACAATAATTGGAGATCAACCTAGAGATTCTGCCTTCTGTTTTTTTCTAAATTAGACTTCTCCTTGGTGAAGCAGATATTTCTTCCGTATTTAAGATTTCCATGGCTGCTTCCAACAGCTGATAACCTGTAACTAACGGCTTCCTTGAGCATAAGTGGCTGCAATTTGATCTACTGGGATTCTGAGTACACAGCATGTGTGAAGATATGCTGAATTCACGTCCAACCTACAAAATCGTTCTTGCCTACCTGGGCAGGAAGCACAACATCTCATTGACGATGTACACTATCTGCAGCCAGAGGAGACGAACAGAGGAAAAGAGAAAAGCAAAGAAGCGGTGAGTCCCATGGATGCAAATCACTTTGATCTGCTTTGATAGTTGTTTTAGGACTCGTAATATCCATGTACGTGCAGGTATCTCTCATTGGTTGACTAAAACTGAAACAAAATTGAGTACGTGTAGACTAGAATCCTTTTCCAGACTTAGATCCGATCAAATAAGCTATCATGTAGTCTCAGCGATCTTTCGAATAATTCTAGCTATCCTCTTGATCTCCACATTTCCTCTTGGAAAATCCTCCCCAAAATGATGAAAATACTCTGTGAGCATGTCTTGGTTGCACAAGCTGGTCAAATGAAGCCCGTGGTGTTCATCTGGTTCCTCGGGGCATCTTACATGCAGCGTGGGGATCTCGATCAGCGGACCGTCGATTTCGGCACTATACCTCGTAATAGCATGAGTCCCGTCTGTCAAGCACAGGCGACCATCCATGGTTAGTCTTATTTCCAAACTTTCCAGCTGCTCTTTGATAGCAGAAGGATCATGGTTGTCATATTCGGATAGGTTCTTGTGCACTCGAGTCGCAGAGTCCCGCAGAAGTAATGCAGATAACTGCTGGATCAATGCTGATGATTGGGCAATGTCCTGGGTGCTCATCTGTAACTTCCACTCTGTGTCCCTGATCGGAATTACCTTAAGTGGTGTCACTCCATTGATAAATATGGCAAATTGAAAGGGTCGTTCCTCAGCCAGCTTGAACGGATGCTTAAGTGCATCTCGTGCGATAATCTGAGCAGCAAGCGCAGTCCCCCTGAGTAGGCAAGAACCCCACCAAAAGGTCCCTCTGTCTCAATCAAGCGCAGCAAATCATCTTCTGCGGTCAGGATAGATTGCGGTTTTAAAGGGTCGTAATAGCCGTACAATGGAGTACCAGGAAATGTACTAGTATAGAGGGACCAATTGCCTGACAGGTCACTGTCAGTTGTGTACCCTTCCATGCCACTGTATCACTTACCTTCAGTGTGGGGAACTGTCCCCTGGACATACTCAAACAAAAAGTCGCTCAGCTCATGTCGGAACGAAGCTATGGGACGAATTTCCGTTAATTAATAAGTATGGTGATCTGATTGGGGGAACTACAGGTACCTGTTTGTAGCTGGAAAATCTAAAGTAGTGGTCTGTTAGCCCTCATCTCTTCTCTAGAAAGCTCTAGGTCATCATACCTCATTATTAGAGCCCCTTCCATGAAGGCACAGGATCTTCATGGTTAATATACAATACCTGTAGCTTAGGGCAGCTTTGTTCCGATTGTCACAAAGAAACGAAATGTTGCTTCATCTATGTTCTTATAGTCGCTACGCCATATGAATGTATTGCCACGTGTCATGCAGCATTCCAGTCGAAGTGCATGCTCTGAATACTGGATTAGCGTACCCCTGACCCTCCGCAGTCTGAACTGAAAAGATAGTACCGGAGTTGCCCAGTGGAGAATGTATAATGCTAGAAAGCTTCTGCGGAGTGGGTTACACTTTCAGTTATTCCTTCACTTACTACCACTATCATTGAGATGGAAGTATTACTGGGTATCAGTTACTTGGTAAGCAGTATCACAGTCATAGCGACGCTGCTGCTATGGCAATTATGCCATCTTTATCAACACAAAATGGAACCGCCAGTTGTTCCTTTCTGGATCCCATATTTCGGTCATGCCTTCGCCTTTTGGGGCAATCCAGGAGAGCTCATGCGATCAGCCAAGTAATCTAAATTCTTCTAGGTGGATATGCATGGCTAACCTATTGATTCGTATAGGAAAAAATATCCAACCACGCCATTCACCTTGGTGATGCTCGGGGCGAGGTTCCATGTCTTCAGCTCCATCGAAGCCACATCAGCCATCTTCGGTCGGTCGCGAGATTTTCTATTCCCTCCTGTCGTAGCATCAATGATGCATAATGGGCTTGCCCTGCCGACCAAAGATACAGCTCTGTACGAGAGCGACCGCAATTTTCTTCACACCATCCACAACATCTACGCCCGAAATCTGTCCGGGGAGGAGCTCAGGATGACCATGGGAATCTTCCAAAAGTACTTCTTAATGCAATTGAATATATTGGTAGACGACAGGATCAATGGCAAGAGCGAGGTATTCTTCCTCCATGAAACAATACGGAAACTGGTGTTCATGACATCGTTGAATACCTTTTTCGGATCTAGAATCCAAGCTGGATACCCAAGTCTATGGAAAGATTTCCAGCTGGTTGATGATACCCTGTATGCAGGGGTTCGCACCAATCTCGCATTCCAGCTGCAGCCTCATGCGATGGAGGCACGGGATAGGGTACTTCAAGCCTTCGATGCGTGGGTGGATGTTGAGCTGGGCGACTGCTCTAATCAAGACCAAATATGGTCGGAGGAATGGGGAATGAGGCTCAATTGGGAGCGGGAAAAGCTTCACCGACAGCACCACTTTAGCATTCGGGGCCGGTCATGTACACATGCATCTTTTCTCTATGTGTACGTGAATCCTTTATTACACTAGCAAATTTGTACTAGAGAAAGCTCACATTGTGAGGCCTAGGGCGACCACCAATGCTGCACCGTTGATAACCTGGTTTGTGATCAATCTAATCCAGTCACCCAGTCTTCTGCGCAAATTCCGGGAAGAAGCTCAGAGCGCGATGGTGGAGGATGGATTGGACGTGCGTAGATTACAATCGAGTCCCTGGATCCAGGGGCTGTGGAAAGAAAGCCTCCGACTAGGCTCGACAAATACATCGGCTCGGGTGCTACGTAAAGATACTTACTTAGAGGGTTATATGCTTCGAAAGAATAGTATTGTCCTGCTCCCGGTGCAGGTCTTGCATTACGATCCGAATGTTTTTGAGCGCCCAAACACCTTTGATGCAGAACGATGGATCTCGACAAAGGAAGAGGAGCCTGAGACTCTCCGGCGGCAGAAGAAACAAAATGCTAGTCTTCGACCATTTGGGGGAGGTTCCTCAATTTGCTCCGGTAGGCTGCTGGCAGAGCAAGAGGTGCTGCTCATGGCGGCTACTTTGCTCACTCGGTTTGACATTTGCATTGAGCCAGACCAGCCGATCTTCCGGCATAACCCGCGGTCCTTGGGGATCATGTCTCCTCTAGAGGATATTCGGGTGAAATTCAAGGCAAGAGGAAAATAGCTCGATCCAAAGGGCTTTGCTGTAATGCTTTCTAGGTAGGGGTTTCTATTGTGAGCCACAAACTGGCGGTCTATCCAGCTGGGCAGCCGATCCCTGGGTCGTCAGATCATTGCAATTTCTATTTTTTTTAAAAAAAATTAAAAATTTGCAGTCAATTTGACGTCTTTAATTTATAGCGAATGATTGTGGCGTGTCCAGCTATGTTGCTTCTAGACCAACTGTCAAAGCTTGGTTTACATTATTCAACCTCATGTAATCGGTGCTTCCTATTCTCCAGAAACCAATGAAATAAACAGTGCTTTCCATATAAGAATTAATAAGATCTAATTACGTCCATTTATCAAATTCCCTGCCCATTGTATTCATAGCTGCAGGCTGTAGGAAGGTGGTTCAGCGTGCGAGAGTGTGCCTCAATTCTTCGGCTGTTTCCTTCTCTACATCATATCTCCTGCCTATTTAAGTCTCTGCTGCCCTCCATTCACATCTTCTCCTAGTTTAGTTAAATATGAGATTCGAGACCGAAAATCATGTCGTCGCGCTCCCACATCAATTGAACCGCTGCTCCAGTCGGTGATGCCAGTATTGAGGATATAGCAATTCTAAACAAGAGGGATGGCAAATCTGTCTCCAGTTCTAGAGTAGACCTTGCTCTTAAAAAGAGAGAAATGGACCAGCAAAGAATGGCTAGAGAGCTAACAATAAAGTCCCATTGGAGCAACCATTTCAGGGCGTCGTCGAGCGAAGAGGCTCTTATTTCCGACAGTGGCCAGGCAAGACCAAAAACACTTACTGGCTTCATCCATTTCGAAAAAATTGTTGGGAATAGCGTCGACAGCATTGATAATGAAACCACAGTCCAGTATGGGACCGCGGCAAGCAGAAATGCAAAGGTGTATATAGATTGGTAGGTGCTTCTTTCTTGCGATCCGATTCCGTCCTCTTCATTTTTTCCTGAAAGCGTGATGAGAGTTGCAAAGATCACATGGCATACATATATGTAGATATGCCACTGCTGATACCACCCGATAAGGGTTTGTTTCTGCCGAAGACTCAGAACGGCAGGCGAAGGTAAGGCTTGTGCTGCCATTGGGAGTACATATCCCACCATGAAGCTCCCAACCATGGCCTGTGCATCTATTAAGCTCACCCGGATTGAGTTCACGGTGGGATTTGATGCAACATGCGAAGTGGATAGATGGAATATCAAGTACAGCGGCGTCATAATGGCATGAGAGTGTTCAAAGATCAAGATGCCAGGGAGCAGAATGCTATTGATTTGTAAGGCTAAGCATGGTTCTGGAAAGGACGACACTCACTGTGAAGCCAAGGTTCCTCTGCTCCCTGCGCGGACGCTCTCCAGAACAATCAAGAACCAGCCCGACCCAAATGCTCCGAAGAAGCCCACCTCAACGAGAAACAGGTCAGGTCGGTTGCCCGTGACAAAAGGCCAAACGAAGATGATCACATTTTTCAGCCGTATGTCCAAAAAGGCGACGCCTGTCAAGTGTGGTGCCAAATGGTCTCCGTTAGGAAACACATTCGTCTTTCGAACCGCATCGAAAAAATCGAACAGGTGGTTCTCAAAAGCAAACAGTAGAATGCTCTTATAGGCCCATATGGATAGAGCCAATAGAATGAGTTGTGCTAACATTGAAGCGATTGTATGACTATTCGTTTAATGTGTCGTTCTCCGCCCAGAAAATGATACCTCATAGATTAGTCCCATTAAGGGCTGGAATGTTCTGGACATCTGCATGTTTAAATGACATGTCGTGAGACAAAAACATATATACTTGTAGTCGGTGGGCAGCTGTCCTCACAGGAAATCACAATAACAACACAAAAACAAAGCTGACACCACTCGCGCCATGAGGGTTGGAATCACTCACGCTGCGCTGTTGCTGATTCTCTGCATATTGTACAACTATCTAATTCCCACGACATGGCATGCGCCTAAGCCGGAGCAGTATAATCACCATCAGAGTGATGATGAGACATGGCTCCTTTGCACGGATAGTTTTGTACCCAATCGATATCAAACAGCCCCTCATGTGGCCAATGGATACTTTGGCCAGTCCTTGCCAGCGGAAGGAGCTGGCTACTGGATCCAGCGGGCGGAAAATGGAACATATGCTAAGAACAGTAAGTAGTGAATTATTCGCCTGAGGCTACATAATGAACCTGGATTATATAGCATGGCCCCTCGACCAACCAAGAGCAGTGTTTGGAACCATTTCTGGGTTCTGGAATCTCCAGCCCAATGTCACCTATGCAGGGAGTCCGGAGAACCTGCAGCGAGGCGGGGAATCGGTCATCGCAGGCATTCCCAATTGGACTGGGTTGACGATTACATCAATCTCTGGGGAACAGTACCTTCCGGGAATTCCCCGATCATCAGTTGAACACTATAGCCAATGTTTATCTTCGCGCGATGGGATAGTCCACACCAATGTCACATGGAGACCAGCCAGAAATAGTAGTTGTATTTTTCAACTAAATTACACGGTCCTTGCTCACCGGACAAGAATTAATCTGGGGCTGGTCCGGTTAGATATCACTGCGAGTGGAGAAACAGAGTTTCAGATCACTGATATTTTAGATGGTGCTGGCGCTGTGCGATCCGAGTTTGTGTCGAAAGCGTTCGAGCCATTGGGTGCTCTCATCTGGACGAGTGTCAAGCCGCAGGGCATTTCCAATGTCACTGCGTGGGTGGTTTCTGTGGTGGAATTTGAGAGCACGGACCAGGTCATGCTCCACCAGGCTCGACAGACTCGGATCGATGCGACCAGCACACCAGGGGTCTCAACCAATGCAAGTACGGTGGCTCAGAGGTGGCGTTTCCGACTGAAATTGGGTAATTCTCTCACCGTCTACAAACATGTCGGGATTGCCTCGTCCGACCACTTTCAGGAACGAACTCATGAGGTAGCCTTATCCAGTGCTTTGCGGGCCAAGGGAATTCCATGGGAGGCATTGCTTCAAGAGCATATCCAAACCTGGAAGCAAGCCTGGGAAAGCGCAGATATCATCGTCCCTAAGGCCAGAGAGCTGCAGAGAGCCGCCAGGGCATCTCTCTTCTATATCCTGGCCAGTTTGCCCGAGGAAAAACACCACTTTGCAAATTCTATCCACGTCGGAGGTCTATCTAGTGACTCATATGCTGGTCTGGTTTTTTGGGATGCTGAGACCTGGATGTACCCTAGTATTCTGGCTCTGCATCCTAGCTATGTACCCGCAATCAATGACTACCGATCCCGCCTTCTGGGCCAGGCCATTAGGAATGCTCAGTCATATGGGTACTCTGGGTCCTTGTTCCCATGGACAAGTGGCAGATATGGCAACTGTACTGGAACAGGCCTCTGTAAGGACTACCAGTACCATTTGAACACTGATATCTGCCAATCGCATTGGCATTTCTTCTTGCAGACCAGAAATATGACCTGGTTGGCTGAGGCGGGTTGGCCCATAATTAAGAATGTAGCAGATATGTTTGCAGCATATGTGATGTTGAATACAACCACTGGACGCTATGAAACCATCTTACTGAGCGAGCCGGTAAGATCTTGGAGAGTTGACTCATGACGACCTAATACTGACGTGGTTAGGATGAGTTTGCTTATAACAAAAACAATGGTGCTTTCACCAATGTTGGGATTAAAAAACTCCTGGGTGAATGGGCCCCGTCTGCTGCACGACTACTCAATATCACCATTCCTCCAAATTGGACCGATATCGCAGACTCCATGGAGGTCCCGTACAACTCAAATGATAATATCACTTTGGCTTTCACTGGAATGGATGGGGAGTGGAAGGTAAAGCAAGCTAGTACGATCCTTCTTCAGTACCCTCTAGGTTATTGGACCAGTCTGCAGCAGATACGGAATGATATTACATATGTATGCATAGCCCACAGCATTTTGCCTCTAAAAAACATTCTATGATACCAACAGGCTCACAGACAAGAGATAGTACTCCGCAGCAAATATTCCCGGGGGGCCTGCAATGACTTGGTCTATATTCTCCATTGTAGAAGCCCAACACCAATCCGAAGGATGCGCCGCATATACCTACCTTCTTCGCAGCTACGAGCCCTATATAAGGGAACCATTCTATCAATTCAGCGAAATTGCCATGGACAGGGACCAAGACAACCCAGCATTCCCATTTGGATTGAACCCAGCATTCCCTTTTCTGACGGGGGCTGGGGGCTTTTTGCAAACACTCACTCACGGGCTGACGGGGCTGCGGCCGCATTTTGATTTTTTCCGCCTTGATCCCGTCCTCCCTCCCCAGCTTCAAGATGGAGTTATTATCAAAGGGTTAAAGTGGCAAGGGTCCAATTTTGACGTCAAAATTGGTCCCAAAACTACTATTATCACGAGAAAGATGGTGGGGAAATCACCAACGGCAGTGGCGTTAGTCCAGGTTCGTGGCCACATTTATCGCATTGCTCCGGGACAATCCATTTCCGTGGACACGCGAAGACCGGACCGAGGCATTTCGGGGGGAAATTTGGCTTTGTGTAGTAGGGCTGTCTGGTCTGATTCGGACTACTTGCCTCAGAATTACCCCTTGTCCATTGTTGACGGATCGAATTCCACGAGCTGGCAACCCGTGGCTCCTCAGGCAGCTTCTGTGATTATTGACCTAGGACAGGACCAAATGGTCTCGGGTGTGACTTTAATTTGGGGTTTGATTCCGCCTCGAGAGTTTGGCCTGCGTGGACGACGACTCAATCAGGAGGCTTTCTACGATCTTGCCGTGGATCATCACGTTCAAATCTCCGCCCCCTACAAACCAGAGGAGGCCCATCTGGTCCAAATCCGGGAACTGAATGTGACAGCCATCCGATTTAGAGGCCGGCAGTACGTAGGGTCTATTAAGTTGACTATTAGAGGAACATATGGAGATGAGAGGAATGGTGCGACAGTTGCGGAGGTGGTCGTGTTTTGAGGACCAATGACTCTGGGTTTACATCACATTAAACTTGCTGTACGCGCTCCTGTTTATCTTAATTGGCTTGTTCTTTCGATTCTTCCATATTGCTGTTCCCTGTGTGGCAAGAAGAATTTAGGGAAGATAAAGTCCTACTAGACATGGCGCAAGTACACACATTATTTGTAGTAAAAGGGAGGAAAATATCCTTCTAGCGAGTAGCCAACTCGTCCACAGCAGCAGCTACCAGTCCGATAGCATCATATCTCGCATATTGCTCTCTAAGGTATCTACATCTCTCATAAATAGCAGGGCTCTCAAGGATCTGCACCACAGCTTCTCTCACCTGGTGAGGCTCTGGTCTATTGCACCTTAAGTTGATAGCAGCCCCTGCCCAGGCAGCCCGCGCACTGGTCTCGGCAAAGTCTCTCACTTGCCCAGCCAGAACCATAGGCACACCATGTGAAAGGGCCTGTTGCACCGCTCCAAACCCGGCATTGGAAACTAGAACGGCGGTGTGCTCGAACAGTATATTAAACGGGATGAACTCGGCCACTCTTGCATTCGGAGGGAGATCTAGACCCGGCGATGGGGTTGTCATGAGTGTCGCAATGACCGTGACATCTAAATCGCGGAGGCCATCTAGCGTGGGGAAAATGAGCTCACTCGGGTCCTTTGCCAAGGAGCCCTGTGAAACAACCACGATGGGCCGTTTCCTCTGATTCTGATCCTCGGGACTATGAATCACTTCGTTCCACCAAGAGGGGTACTCGAACTCTCGATTCTTGCCCCCCCTTCCTCCCACTGAGGGTAGGGCGCCTAAGAATCGACAACCCGACGGTGGATCACTGCGAGGATATTCTAGCTCCGGAATTCCCATCTGCAAGAATAGATCAGTGGAGCGTACCAGAGAGTCTGGAAAGCTGGAGAGCGAGTGGAGGGTTTCTCCAGGCACGCCGGCAGACGCAAGGGTCTCTTCCCACAAAGTCTGGAAGCCCGCCATAGCAGACTTCGCCTGCAACTTCAGGTCCTGGTTCCTTCTGCGAGCCTCCTCATCTGCTGAGGCGGAGTCCGGGAGAAGTGGCGCGAGTCCCAGGCCGAACGGAGCCACATTGACGCTTTCATGGATCATTGGACTAATGCCGATCTTAATAATGCCTAGAGGCTGAAGGCACCCCGGTGCCCCCAACACAGCTGGTACTGCGGCGCCAAAACAGTGGTCGTCAATATAGATCACCATCGTGTTATCTTCCTGAGCCTGCTTCAGGAAATGCTGCAGACACTCATGTTGATCCTTGATTGGTCGAATCACCCAATTTTCCAGTTCCCAACTCACCTCATCCTGGGTAGTATGCATCTGCTCGAAATCAAAGTTGGCTCGACCTTTGAGCGGCACGAACCGAGCACCACTCGCCTCGACCTGGGACTGCAGCATGCTCGCAGTTAGGACGGTGACGTGATATCCACGGTGAATAAGGCCAGCCCCTATCACTAGCATCTTCTCATAGTGGCCAAACACGGGAACTACTCCAATCAATATCTGAGGCTTTTGCATGGTGTGAGTGTATGCGTCTGACTGTGTGACTGATGATGCATGCAGTTGTCATTGGGGTTTAGTGATGTCCGACCTAAGAACAAGGAACAGTATGCAATGAGGGATGGTGTACAACTTTACGGGGTAGGAAGCCGGAAATGAGGAGGCAGTAGAGCAGATCAAGATAGTCTCACACTCTCTTCAAATACCTTTGGAGAAGTAAAGCTATGCTATCTGCACGAAAGTGTACGCAAGGGCCAAGTTGTGTTACCCCGTATTTGGCCGAAACCCTGTTCAAAGTTGCATGTATACTTTCTCGGCACCTTTAGTGCTTCCAACCAAAACACAGTAGCATAGTAACAGAAGGAGATAGAAATTACTTGCAGAGAGTTTCTTGTATATTAATAATTCTAAAGGGTGAAAGTTTGAGTTAAATATTTGCTTCTTTGTTAAAGGTTATACTGCCGAAGGCAGTATAACAAAACCGAGCCCCTTGGACCTCCATATTAATGCTAAAAAGTGTGGATACGTGCCTTAACTTGAGACATACCGTATGCCCAGCCACAGATCGGCACCAGGGGAGGGAGCATGCATGAAAATCAGGATGATCAATCGACTTGATTGAGCAAATGATCTTCCCTTAGCTTCCGATTTACAGATAGGCGCCTTCCGTTGAGCTGGCAATGCATAGTGATGGTATGTGCCACCATCGGAGTTTACTTCATTTGCATTGATGCATCACACGTAGCAATAGACAGATGTGCTCCGAGATACAGTATTGCAATTATGTGCTGCGGCAACTTGGTACATGGTGGAGCTTAGTGGCACTTCTTTTCTTTGTTCTTTTGAATTCAATTATTGACCATTTTAGCTGCCTAAATTCTACGCTAACATTCCTACTTATATGGGGTTTGTCAGAAATGGGGTTTATCAGGCAAGAGGAATCAATTAGAGGATCTGTGAAGGTATCACGGTGATGGAAATACAGACTTGTATGAGCGTTATTCATTAATGATGATATCTACAGTTCTGAGTTGTAAATGAGAGGAAAATGTTTCTAGCTCCTTGGCCTACTTACGTAAGCCGATTCCTGACAGGGTTAGACTACACGGATGTGTCACGTGTCTTCAAAATGAAGAGCACCGTTCCGGAACTGAAGAATATTCGCAGGTTACAAGGAAATTAAAATCGACATTAAAACAAATTCAAATTAATCGCCCCGATAACTCGATTCCCTTGCCCTCCCTTGTAGCCGACTCCATTCCGTTATTGTATGCTAGTAACCATGTGCCAAGCCTCACAAAGTTTCTTCGCCCCTTACGTTCTAACTGTGATTGATTTGCAATTACCAGCTCGTTAGTTACAAACTCGACAGCACTCTGATGTTCGAGGATTGGACTTGTAGCGAGGACAAATACGCTTTCCCTACCATCGTGCGAAATAGGATTTTTCGTACAGACGAACGCATCTTCGCTCCGAGCTTCCAGAATTGCTCTCACGGTGTATCTATGCGTAATTATTATTTGATTCTTGAACGGGGAAACTAGCTCTTTCATAGCCATCATGTTGTGGTTACAAACCTTAGCTTGCCACAAGCTCTTCTTGGTCTTACTGGCCTCTCTTTTACCATTTACAACATCAACTCAAACAGTCTTATCGTCACCACTACCAGATCACGATCGATATGCGCCTAATTTAGAAAGCGCGAGAGCTAACGCCAATATTATATTCAACTCGATCCACTCTGCTGCTCGTCAATGGGGTTCCTCTTTTCACCACAATGGAGTATCTGTATTCCCCGTCACAATCCCGGAGGGAGTATTACTGTATCATGGGAACGCAGACTCGAAAGTTCCAAATGTTCCAGACTGGCTGGCATTCGAAATTGAACATGGCGAATATTTTGCTTGCAAGGCAGCGCTTTCATCCAGGAGCTCCAGCGATGCTCAAGGAGGCAGTGGCCATGATGCTGTTACCGCGAAAAGTAGCCGCGTCAACATCTCTGGTCCAGGCTATCTCCACGTATATCAAGCAAATCGACCACTGCGACTCTTATATTTCGATGGGATGTCAGCAGCAACTGCATCTCCTTTAGGGCCGAGTGACATGCAGGAGTATATGTTCCTAAATCGTACCTGGGACGTGGTCTCCGGCGGAATCATGGCCTATGGCGCAGCATTGTGCAAAAAGGGTGCTGAATGGGGCATCGAGGGCTTTTTAAGAATGGAGGCAGGCTTTGAAATCATCAAGTGCGATTTCTCCGACGGACTTGACCTTATTTCCCATACTCAGCGACCACATCGCAATACCCCAGAAGGCCGTAGTGAACAATGGGAGTTTGAGTGGCTCCGAGCAATGGCTCTACGATATGGCGGTATTGATGGTTCTAGAATAGTAGTAGATTTTTCTTCTATGACCCATGCTGCATTCTATCCTACAAACTTGACAAATTCAAGGCCGGAATCTTCGAATCTCCCCAGGCTAGTATATGCAGATCCAGTCCAATTGGCACGTATTTATTTCGATGCTAAGAAGGTATGGTCAAGGGAAACTTCTCAGCCTAGTGCTGATTGGCAAGGGGTTGTTGATATGATTGAGAAACGTTTCTCTGATCGTCTACAATACCTAGCCAACCAGCGACCGAATGAGTATTTTCTATGGGAGATCAATGTTCTTCTTAACACCTTCATCGATTACAGGTCGTTCTCTCTGGAAGAATCCATTGAAAAATGCTCATCTCACTACTTACGACCTGTCAAAGCTTCAACGGAGCAAGATAAGCTGATCTACGCAGCTATTAGAGCAGTAACCACCAGAATCTGTACAACTTTATTTCAAATAAGAGAGAACTTACTTGCTCAATATGCCGCCAATGGTGCTAAGACAGTAGATACTTCGAAGAGTATCAAATTGATCCATGAGTTGGTTAACTGGCTTGATTGGTCCAACTGGAGAGCATGCAGGCCTTCATGTTTATATGATCAGATCTGCTATATAACTGTTTCTCCATTTGGCAACACAGATCTCCATTATAGCCCTCGCTGTGTAAATAGTACTGAGGCGACGGATTTGAAGTCTACTGAGGATAACTATTGGTATGGGCACTTAACTGATCGAGGTGGACAGCCTAGTGTTTTCTCTTCGTGAATTATAATGTCGAAAATCAACTTGTAGTTTAGATGAATCATGGCATGGACAGCATAAGAGACATTTTTGGTGCTAATCCAAATCAATATAGAAACCTAAATTGAAGATCTCGGTTGTGTTCACTTGAGGGGAGCAGGACGTAAGCTAGATTTGCTCCACTGCTTACTCCAAGTTCTCAGAGCGGGAGAAGCAATGAGCTCCAGAAAAACATTTCTTAGCACCGATTTGTGCCATAGAAATGACAGAGTAATTATTCTATATCAAGGGAATTATTCTTAGTGACATATCACTAGACGTATGACCAATGCTGACTCTTCGGGTGGTAAATGAGGATTTGTATTATAGAACATACTGGAACTTAGTATACAGCATACCCTGAGAACGGCACGCATTACTTGGTGTCTCTTATCCATAGCTCTTGTTTCCTCCCTCATACTGAGCAAAGTACTTCGCACTTCGCTTCCCATATGCAAGGAGAGGATGCTTTATTGGATTGTACTAACTAATGCCAAGTGCTCGAGACACCATACCCTACTTTACACTAAATATAATGAATAATATCGATTGATATCAAGTTCTTGCGGCGAATGATAGCCATGTGTAACAGCGCTGGAAGATTCGTCAAAACCCGGGTACAACACTAGGCGGCCTGGAAATCAAGCGGTACACAATATTTCGCACCTGTAACATACATAGTTTCTAGTTATCATATTGCCGCTGACTTCTTGTTCCTACACTTCATCGGCGTCATTGAGCAAAATCGTTTCTATATCTGATATCTGATAGTGGAAAATCCAATCCTGAGGGTGTAGAAGATACTATTCACATCACTCCTATTCTTTTGTGTACATAGAGGAGTGTGGGCTTAAGAGCCGACTACTGCAGCTCAATAAACGCGCAAGGCTACAAGTAGACCTAGCATGGCATGCGACTCGCGCTATCAGGTGAAAGATTCAGGTCAATGACAACTACTTACACTTACAGCACTTGATAGATGTACGTCTAAGCTTCTCCTTGATGTCTTGTTTAGCTTCTAAGAACCTGTTCTTCGCGAAAATAATACTATTATCGCGCTCAATCACTCTCCCTCTCCCTGCAATCTACATCGTCTCGAGACTGATGGTACCAAGTCATGGTATCCGTACTAGGGTTACACCCGCCCTGCACAGTTTGCTGATAATATACCTTGCCCCCTTGCTTGAGGATCTACGGGTACTACTTGAGGAATGAGCACCTCCCCCCCCCCCCCCCCCCCAAAAAAAACTGGCTCACATTTATCTACAATCGAATCTGGTCAAATAGCTGTCCGTCGAATTGTGCGAAAATTAACTCCAACGCTCTTCAGAGTCAAGTTCTTGCGTCATGTTTGCCTACAGCGTTTGGGATAATTTGGCCAGGGCCTCCTATGCCTTATTCATACTTTTTGCAACCTTCCCGGCACTCAGCAGCCTCAGTCATCTCTTAAGTTCTGATTACCGGAATGCTCGCGCAAATAATATTTTTGAGAATGAAGATGGGGTAGCGACTGAGGAGAGTCAGCAGAGATTCTCACGTAGCCTACATGCAAGAGCGGTGCTTCTGATCACTGCTATTTCTGGAGTCACTTCGTCCTTGGTACTTGTAATTGTACCTCCCTCACATGATGTAACACAGTATCATGATAGGATATCTGTTTGGGAACAATTATTAGCTTGGGTGAGCCTGTTCCTCTACCTATCATTTAATTCAACTTGCTTATTCCGTCCCACATGCGGAAAGCAAGTTCCCAACCAGAAATTAAACTTCTTCCTGATTTACTTTTCATCTTTTCCCTAAGTGAATATATCCTCATGGGACTCCCATTAACTTAACTGCATATTTCTATTTTCTGGCCAAGGCCATTCTAGCCTCATAGCCTTCCTCACTCTGTTTCTCACATATTTTATTAATTTACATGAAACACATCTCATTCGAGGTACTAACTTGAAACAGATATTTCTCTTTATACAAACAATAGGAGTTGTACTTGAAAGAGACTCTGTTAAGCGATTCCGTCTTGCTCTCAACTCTGCCCTTTCCTACGCTATATTAGTACTGGTTGCATGTCTTCAAACAAGGGTTTGGGCCGTAGACTTTTCAAAGCAGTATTTCCAAATAGTTCGTATTTTTTTCCTACTTGCTGGCTTAGTATCTAGCCTGTCATTACCACAATATCCAGAAATTTACTGGAATGGAAAGATTGTTGATGGACAGTGGAGAGATTCAATAATAAATCGCTTGTCCTACTCGTGGGTTACCCCGTTACTAGCACTCGCTGGATCCCAGAAGCAAATTGAGGTAGAAGATCTACCATCAATGGATCATCGAACTCGGGCGAGGCAGCTTCATGACTGCTGCAACAACCCAAATATGTCCGGAGGGTTGGTTAAACTCATACTAATATCGCATGCACCTGCCATAGTTCGGGTATACATTCTCACAATATTTACGACGATATTAGATTTCGCTCCTCAATTTGCCATGTTCAACCTCTTGAGGTTACTCGAGGCTCGTCAGTTTGAAGTAGAAGTGAGCACATCTGCAATTGCATGGGCATTTGGGCTTGGTCTGATCATGGCTATGAAGACCACAATAGAAAATTGGATGTGGCAAGTTGTCAAATTGGTTCAACAACATCGACGGCTAATGTGTGACTTAGGTGGGTGAGTCGCAATCATATACACACACCTCTCCGAGTACAACTCTCTGCTCTCATATTTGCCAAAGCTATGCGGCGAAAGGACATGCAAAGGACTCAGAGAAGCGAGCGAGGATCGGAAAGTAATGCGAAACGTTGTATATCTAATGTGCAGGTGGAGAGTAATGACCATGCAGCTAGAGAGTCAGACCAGAACATATCAACCCGGCAAGGGGCCATCAATCTTGTTGGGATCGACTCGAAGCGGATTTCGGAGTTCTCCATATCTCAAAATCAGTATTTAGGAGTCTTGGGCAAAATTTTTGTGTCATTCGCCTTTCTGAACAAGCTTATTGGGTAGGTCACTAGTTAAAGGCCCACCTGCGCATCACCTACTAATGTACAATAGCTGGCAAGCACTCCTCGCCGGCATTTTTGTTCAACTTCTTACGACTCCTTTGAATGCCTATTGTGCCAAGAGTTATTCGAACGCCCAAGTAAGTTCCTAAACATCTTTAGTTTTCGATCACTGTAGGGTGAAGTATA
Source organism: Bisporella sp. PMI_857 (assembly GCA_021307315.1). Taxonomy (NCBI): domain Eukaryota; kingdom Fungi; phylum Ascomycota; class Leotiomycetes; order Helotiales; family Helotiaceae; genus Bisporella; species Bisporella sp. PMI_857. The sequence continues at coordinate 43,315 of JAJSPD010000069.1, forward strand.
AACCTGCTGTGATTAGTTGAGAAGGACCCAGAAATCATGACATTCATAAGAGCGATTCATGTTTTGCAGCATCAGCCACTTGAATCATGACATGGCCTAACTTACTCTATGCCTAGGGACAACTCATGAAGATCCGTGATATTAGACTTTCGGTTGTGAACGACGTATTGATGGGAATTCGTCAAGTCAAGTTCTCAGCACTTGAGGGTCCATGGTATGCCAAAATAATGAAATTTCGGGCAAAGGAACTTGATAGACAGTACAAGGCGTTTTTAGCAGATACAATTATTGTATTCTGTTGGCTAGCTGGACCAGTTCTGCTATCCACAGTCTCAATTGCAGTGTACGTCATGATCCACGGAAGCTTGTCAGCATCTACGGCATTTACTACGATTAGCATCCTAAACACTCTGCAAGCCACTTTAGCCTGGATCCCAGGACTGACCACAGCTGCCGTCGACGCCTGGACGAGTTTAGGGAGGATTGAAAAATATCTGAAGGCTCCTGAGAAGCAAAATAGCACTATCCCCGGAGGTATAATTTCATTCCGAAATGCTACCATTTCCTGGCCATCAGATGGTGATGTGACCAACGGAATCTTTACAATTAGGGACATAAACCTGTCCCTTCCGAGCCATGAACTGAGTATAGTTTCTGGTCCAACGGGTTCTGGGAAGAGCCTTTTTCTCGCAGCAATCCAAGGCGAGGCAGACTTATTAGTTGGGAGGATTACAGTTCCAACCCCTAAGCCACTTCACAGCCATAATCAGAGCCGAAATACCTCGAGCTGGGCAATCCCGTCCATCAAAGCATTCGTCAGTCAGCAGCCATGGATTGAGAATTGCTCCTTTAGAGATAATATCCTTTTCGGGTTACCCTACGATGATAAGCGTTATCAGAAAGTTCTATTCGCTTGCTCGTTAGAAGACGACCTCAAGATAATGCCAGATGGAGATCGGACAGATATTGGACCCAGCGGGATAAATCTTAGTGGCGGACAGCGATGGCGCCTCACGCTTGCGCGAGCCCTATACTCTCAAGCACAGATTCTCGTCATAGATGATATATTTAGCGCTGTTGATGTTCATGTGGGACGTCACATTCTTGAGCATGCAATCTACGGAGAGCTTGGCCAGCGTCGTACCCGGATCTTAGCCACGCATCATCTTAGGCTCTTCTCAAACCACGCCTATTATTCAGTTCGCCTTGAAGATAGCGAAGTGCGTTACGCCGGGTATGTGGATAGTGTGCGACCTAATTTTGATGTGAAAGTCATTCCAGAGGAGACTCAGCATTCTCAAATTGGTACGTCGCACACGGAGCGAGAATATTCTCCTAGGCCCGTGCGAATGTCAAGAAACAGCGCTAGCTCTGAGACACTCGATAATACCAATGCTTCGCTAAGTGTAAAGGACCTTCCAAGAAAGTTCGTGGAGGAGGAGACAAAACTATTTGGGAGCATAGGTTGGCCCGTATATTTAGCATATTTCAAGTCGGTAGGAGGAGCAAGGGTATGGGCAGCTATTCTATGTGCATTTGGTGTCTATGAGACTGCAATTCTTTTCAGTGTGAGTCAACTTTTACAAAGTGTTTGTCCTCTAGAGATTTCTGCCGATATCCTTGTATATAGGCATATTACTCTGGTTTAAGGAACCACACATTCCGTGGATTTGTTCTGAGTGCAGTGGCTAAATTAATACAGTCCTGGTGGATGGCTCTCTGGACCAAAAGCTATAGTCTCGAGCAATCACTGGCGCAATTTGTAACACCTGGTTATTCGCTCCAATCAGCCACAACATACCCGGTCTTCCAACCAAAAGTAATTGAACCCAATTTGAAATTTTACCTGGGTGTATATTTCGGAACTTCCCTTTTCATTGCCGTGCTGGCAGCTCTACGGTATTTATGGATCTTTCAGGGGTGCATATCTGCAAGCCAGAGGCTATTTGGTAACTTCACGTACGCCCTTCTCCACGCCCCACTTCGATGGCTTGACACGGTACCTTTGGGAAGAGTTTTAAACAGGCTTACTGCCGATTTCAGTACGATAGATTCTGAGATGGGTCCAGCAATTGCAAATGTTCTGAACTTCGGCTTTCGGGTTCTGGGCATAGCTATAGCAGGGTACGTAGTCACATGCTCGAGTCAACTAGCATCCCATGTGCTATGACTTATTATTTTTTTTGCTGACAGGGCTATCGCATCTCCGTACGTAATTTCAGTCGCAGTTGTCTTGATGGCAGCAAGCGGCCTTACCGCTTCATATTATCTCCAAGGCGCACGAGAACTGAAGCGGCTTGAAAATGTCGCAAGAAGCGATATATTTGACCTCTTCGGTACATCCTTGACTGGACTCTCTACTATACGGACATGGCAACGAACGGATGTCTATATTAACAATATGTTCACCAGAATTGACAGTCATTGCCGGACGATATGGTATATATGGGCGTTTAACACATGGCTCGTCTTTCGCCTTGGTATTATCGGAGCTGTTTTCTCCATGGTCATGGCTACACTTGTGGTATTGCAAAAAAATATTACGGCACCTATAGCAGGATTTGCGTTAATATTTACACTTGACTACTCAGATGCAGTCATGTGGGCACTCAGGAAGTATGCAGATGTTGAGCTTGGGATGAGTGCTATGGAAAGGGTGCTTGAATACTCGGAAATTGCGATCGAAGAGCAGAGTGGTACCACTCCATCTGCTGCCTGGCCAGCGGAGGGAACGTTGGTTGTTACTGATCTTGTAGCTGCTTATGCCCCAGATCTACCTCCCGTCCTTAATGGCGTTTCGTTCAATGTTCAGTCAAACGAACGGATCGGGGTAGTCGGACGGACAGGTGCAGGGAAATCTTCTCTTGCATTTGCTATCTTCCGCTTCCTTGAAGCCCGTCAAGGTGCCATATTTATTGATGGGCTTGACATTTCAAAGCTCACTCTGCACGATCTACGAAGCCGATTGGCTATCATTCCCCAAGATCCTGTCCTATTTTCTGGCACTATCCGCTCTAATCTCGACCCGTTTGATTCCCATTCTGACGATGAAATTGTTGAGGCACTACAGTGTGTACATCTTATTCATTCAAGTGAATCCGAAAGTACTACCTCAGCGGCTAACTGCATCGCTGGTAATCCTCTGTCCCCGAAATTAGGTTGTTTCATTTCTCTTCAGACTTCTGTCAGTGAAGGTGGTCGGAATTTGTCTCAAGGCCAGCGGCAACTCCTCTGCCTTGCGCGAGCGATCTTATCACGCCCAAAGATATTGATTCTTGACGAAGCTAGCTCTGCGGTTGACAAAAAAACCGATACTTTCATCCAGCAAAGCATCCGAAAGGAATTCGTCAATAGTACCTTGATCGTTATCGCTCATAGACTTAACACAATTATAGATTTCGACAAAATTTCGGTCATGGGCGACAGAAGAGTGCTAGAGTTTGGGACACCCAGAGAATTGGTCGAGGCTGGAGGCGTTTTCGCTGATATGTTAAAGGAGAGTGGCATAGCCTTTGACGAAGCGCCAGATCGAGACCAAAATGTATCTGTTTGTGCAGAAAGAACAACTTTGAATGAAATAGATTAGAGGTGGGATATTGGTGGCCTACTTTAAGATGTGAAGGATATATAGTTCATGAAAAGCATTGCAGGGGAGACCAGATTAAAGGCAGCCTGTCTAAGTATCGGGAAATGTCAAAACATCACTTCAGAATACCTGATGTATTTATAGAAATTAACTTAAGATGTAGGTTTTAGAATGTCGAATATCCTAGACATAATATGATCAAGACCTACATATTATCGTCGAAATCGTAAAATTTCCAGTATGTATAAACTCCATGCATTTCCTTACAGCAGCCTTAGAACCCCAGTTATTTTATTTGGTCTTCCTCTATCTTCTTTCTTTCCTTGTTCCACGACAAAAATAGTGTCATCTTCGATTTGATATCCGATTTTCATTTAGTAGTACCGAATCTTATAGAATTGGGTGGAATATCATGGTGGAGCACTCCTTATATGGAGCTGGCCTCAATAGCTGAAATGAGCATCAGCGCCTGAGCTGCTTATGCTGTAGTAATAGCGGCGATAGGACATCTTACTCTCAGAAATTTATTACTTTTGGACTATCATACGCATGTTTCACTTTTCTCTTGCTATTTTAAGTATTATTCCCATACTTAAATATTCTAATTTCAACCTCGTGACTAAAACATCTGTTGAAGGTCGTAGCCGTTCACCTTAGATTTTAGGCATCACACTATGACCCCCATGTAGGCAATTTAGCCAATTTCTTTCGAAGTCTTTCGACGTCTTCCTGCTCCTTAGACAATAGCACACCGATATTATAAAGCCTCTATTTCACTCTATTTACAAGCGTACCATTCTATCCTACATGAACTTTGCTCTAGGCCCAGCGACGAGGACCTCAATAGCATCATCAAATCGATTTTTGAGATGCTCATAATCGATCCTTTTAACACCGTGAATCCATTTATGCTCAAGATTCTTCACTTCTTTGTTCTTAGTATCTTCAGGAAGATCATTTTGGTTGACCTCAGGAAGCTTCAATACTGGGATATTACTCTCTTTTATCTCTTGGTCTGTTAACAAGGCTGCCGCTAGAGTTACTAACAAGGAGACTTTGAGAGTCGTTGATATCCCATTGGATTTTGAAAATCGGGTCTGTTTTTTCAGGCTCATCCGTATCACTCTGCCTAAATCACTAAAGTTCCCAGAAATATCTGCACTTAGTGACGACTGCTACTACAAATCCAACTTGGGGGGAGATTCACTTTCAGGTGGAATAGGATCATTGAGTGAGCCCAATGCCTCTACATCAGGTGGTACAATCTGGTGCGGGATGAGCTGCACACTATTATCGGAAGGAGTTGCTTACGATAGCGGCCATTGCAAAATTTCGGGTTCGAAGATCAGATTTTGGGGAGCTTTTAGAGATATGGAGAGGACACTTCGTAGTTGTAGTAGGCCCTTTCTAGAGAAGTTGAGACAAATTCAAGATGGTGAGGCAGATATTTGATTTCGGTCCAACTCTCGTAGTCTTGTACCAAGATGCTTTGATAAGTATGCTAAGTGGCAGAAATAAATTATACTACGGAGGTATATACCCAAATCTTTGTGATACCACCCTTGCTTACAGGGACAGTTTCGTATGGGCAGACCATATTGTTGGTGACAAAACGAAGGAGGATAACAAACCTTAGGCGGACGGGCGTGGAGCGTGCGCTCGATTCACAACCTAGGCTGACCCCCTAAAGTATCTTCACACTACTTCTCCATATATCTTCTGAATAACTCATACAACTAGATTGAGTCGTGGTTTATGGGTGGCTGATCTAGATGTAACCTAGAAACTCCGACAATCCAACCAGAGCTAAGGTGCCGATAGCTTTCACACACTCTTGAACCGCCGTGCAGGAAGCCGAACAATTCTGATGAGACAATTTTAGTATTGACCACCAATTGCAAACATTGGGAGATGACAAGCCGCCAAATAGAGCAGTAAGCGAACTGAGGGGCCAAAAAACCCTTCGTCAAGAGGGCCTCCAGACGACGGTGTCATTGTTATTACTGGCTGAATATTCAATATTATCTAGAAAGACCGGTTTGAAATACAGGATCAAACTTCAGGTGTAAGATTCACTGATATACCTTGGGAAAATACCCAGCTCTAACTTCGACAGCGGCATTATGGCAGACACCATTGTGGATTTTGTTGTAAAAGAAGCACCAAAGATTGCAGGTGTGTATGGGGAGCCGGCGTACTTCAACAAAACGGAGGGTAAGGTTGTGCCCCTCCAACTGCATCAGCATGTTTAAAATTGTAAAGAAAACATGGTAAAGATCATGGTAATATCTGGCAAGGAATGTATCCTTAATAATCTGCCAGTGCCACGCTGCCTAACGGGGAGCCAATTTTAACAATTTAGGCCATCCCCTTGTATCAGAAGTGTTAGGCTGAACTGCGGGTCATGCGTAGCTAAATGAGAGGGTCCAAAATGAACTCCCCAGGCCGGCAGGAGGGAAAGGATACACATGAGAATTTGTAGAACATAACTATGGCATTGTCCAAGACCCTTGGCGTTGAGAGACTGAAAGAGCTCGGGACAGGGGTTGCGGACAGTTTTGCAAAGTAGCCTTCTACAAACACATGCTCTCAAGATGGGTGGTAGTTCTATAGCCAATGAAGGGCCATGCCAAGGACAATAAAGGAGCCACAACAATGTCTATATATGTAGTTTACTTCTAGGTGTAGGCTTGGAGAGGCTAAATCTCAAGCCTGGTCTGGGTGTTCGCGCTGCCTTAACGCCAGTCAATCTCAAGCGTCTCCTATTGGTGTCTCATATAATTTTGTCTTCTTCACCTTCCTTATGATATATCCAAAGCCACATTTGTACATTTAGAATGCAAATACTTGATCCTCTAGCTTGGAAACGGGCTTGGCCTTCTTGAAACCTAATCCCTCAGATGCCTTCTTCATGGCGCTGATCATGGGTGGAGGGCCGCAAAGAAGAAGCTTAACATCATCCGCAGGCTTTGGTAGCCATTTCTAGATCACATTAGCAACATTTCATATAATAGGATCAGGAAACCATACTGTGATCATCTCTGGAGTAACAAATCCGACACCACCATCCCACTTCTCGGGTGGGTTGTTCAAGACATAGTATACTCTGAATCCCTTATCCGATTTGGCCAACGCGTCCAGATCCTCCTTCAAAAGAATATCCTCCTTGTTGACATTGGCGAAGATCAGATCAATCTCAGTCTTATCACCAGTAGGGCGGCCACGGATCACAGCTTTGATGATCTGCAACATGGGAGTAATCCCAGTTCCACCAGCGATCATACCAAAGTGACGAACCAAATTTGGGGTATAGACCATAGCTCCCTTGGGGCCTCTAATCTTGATCGATTGCCCAACAACCAACGAAGCCATGTATTTCGAGATGTTTCCCGTGGGGTAAGACTTGATTAGGACATCGAAGTGGCCAGGCTGTTCATCACCAGAGATAGGAGTATAGGATCGGACGATTTCTTTCGACGAGCCATCTGCTTGGGGAAGAGTAGCTGCTATTGAGATATGCTGACCGATTGGCAGGCCCAGGATTGAGGTTGGGGTGGGAAGCTTGAGCCGGTAGCTACCTCCATTAGCCATTTTCTTGTAGAATAGGTGGGGTATCTAACATCGCGACATTGTGCGAAATTACCGTCTTCTCGGTGAGCTCGAAGTTTTGGAACTCGGTGGGCTTTAGGACCGGGTGAGCTTCTACAAAATTCGTGAGCAAGCATTCCCTTGAATCCTGAAGTTGTCAAGGTGGCTTACGGCTACTCCAAATTTTGTACCCCCCCAGAACGAATGCGAGCAAAGCTGCAAAAGGCGTCCATTCACGCTTCACAATCAAGCAGCCAACGACCAGAAGACTCGATGGAATGTAAACGCCATCGATATACTTCTTCGAGAGAAACTCGTTCTTAGAAGACATATTTGTGATCTGCGCTGGAAGATTGTTGGGAATACGGGAATTTATGACTCGGAGCAGCGGTATCGGACGAACTTCGGTATCCGGTGCACTACTAGCTTCTCTGCAGCAGATAATATATATCTTTACTAGCGGAACGTGGTTGAAGCACAGTGCGGTTCAATTCCGAGGAAGTTGAGGTTTTAAGAGGCGCGAAGGCGGGTGAGGCATAATATTCCCGAAATCAGCTCGGCCTTTCCAGAGTCGGATGATTTTTTTGCCAGCCTCGATTAGGTAAGGGGTTCCCTGCCAAGCGATCTAATCCCTTCGCTTCCTTTTCCTCATCGAGGCTAACGACAACAAACAAATAAATAGGGGTCTAGCAGGATCAAGTCCTTCATGATACTGGTTCTCATCGCTTAGGAGCAAACGGTACAGCCTATGCGCGAGATAGGGGACAATGCTACTTCAAAGGTTCATAAGTGGGGTGTGGCGGCTGACACGTGCTCAGGTGAGCTGGCAGTAAGCGTGGTGGTTGCCGATAAAAGTTTGCAGGCCACAAATATCAAGGATAAGCTGTGTCTTGCTCCTCAGCAACTATTCATATATCAGTGTTTTAGACAGGAGTCTTAAATATGAAAGAAGGAATATTAAAATCGTCACTCAAGCTAAGAGTGGTTATCGCTGGAGCAGGTTTGGGAGGGCTTGCAGCAGGGATCGGGATTGCCAAAGCCGGACATGAAGTCGAAATTGTAGAGCAATCATCATCGCTAAAGGAGGTATTGGGGACCCCATAGTTTTCTTTAATAAATAATGGGCTAACGACTTGGAAGGTTGGGGCTGGAATTCAAGGTGTGCTCCCCTAATTGCAGCCTTCTCAGGACATGTTATTGCTTTTTCTCTCTTAGTCTACATATATGCGGGTGGCTCTTTTATGGTTCAAAGATACTTGAGGTCTGCCATCCAGTGCAAACTAACTCTAGCCATTCGTTTTAAGTACCACCAAACTCCACGTCTGTTCTAAGAGCGCTAGGAGTATTATCCGAAGTCGAAAAAGCATCTGTAAAACCGTATGGGATGTCCATATACTCCTATCGAGACGGCTCCACCCTCTCAACTCAACCGCTTCATCCATACTGCAGAGAAACCTACAATGCACCCTACCTTCTCATCCATCGCGCCGACTTCCACGCCATTCTTGTTTCAGCAGCGCTTGCTGCAGGTGTCACAATCCGCCTCAAATCACCTGTCAAGAGCGTGGATTTTGCAAGACCTGCACTTCTGTTAGAGAATGGTGAGGAAGTGCTAGGGGATGTGATACTCGGTGCAGATGGTTTGAGAAGTCGATGTCGAGAAGCGTTGTTGGGCAGGAAAGACCCACCCGTTCCATGCGGCAGCTTAGCGTATCGGATTACCCTGAACGAAGAAAGCCTTAGAGGGCATGAAGATTTGCGATCATTAGTAGATTATCCTGAGTTTCATTCTTGGATGGGTAGGCAATTTTTTTAAAAAAAAAGTTTAAACTTGGGATATTCTGGTGCTCAAAGACAATAGGTCCTGATTCTCATGTTGTGTTCTATCCTCTACGTACAGGGCAGCTGTGTAATCTTGTATTAGTGGCACCAGATAACCTCCCAAAATTTGAGGACTCGGCGGCTGCCAACCTTGCAGAGATCACAGACTTAATGAAAAATTGGGAGCCGAGGATTCACAAGTTGATGGGGATGGTGACTTCGACCACGAAGTGGAGGCTGCAGGACAATGTGGAACTGGATCGGTGGACGAGTGATCAAGGCACATTCACCATGCTAGGTGATGCTTGCCATGCCACTGTTCCTTACTTGTAAGAGACATAATAGTACGAAAAATTCTGTTCTGATTTGATACAGGGCTCAGGGAGCCGCGCAAGCAATTGAAGATGCTGGAACTCTAACAGCACTCTTCGAAAGACTCAAGGCCAAGGAAGAGATTCCTTCCGTGCTCAAGAAATATGAGAACATTAGAAAAGCACGAACCACAAGAGTAGTGAAAGAAAGCGCAGAGTATAGACTCTTGAGCCACCTCCCTGATGGACCGGAGCAAAGAGTGAGAGATGCCCGAATGTTGAATGATGAACCTTTCGAAGGATTTCCAAATCGTTGGGCTGATCCTGTATTTCAAAAATGGTTATGGGGTCATGATGCAGAAGAAGCTGTGGTATTAGAGATGGGTAACGAAATAAAAGTCTAGTCACAGTGAAAACTGCAATAGTAGGGCTATATGAGTATAAGACATATGCAATGCCAAGTTAAAGAGTAGACGCTATTGCAGAGAAAGAGGTTGGGCAATTTGAACTCATTGTCGGCAAGATCTCTTTTCCTTTTACTATATTAATTAAATTAGAGCTTATTACTTCCCCAGCACCATCGCGGAAGTACTGATGATGCTCTTCTTTGCTTTTTTTATTGGTCAAAGTCAAGCGAAAGTGAAATATAGAGAAACTTTCCGTAGCATATGAAGCGACACTCAGACCTTAGATGCTTGTGCTTGATGAAAGGCCTAGATAGCTGCTAGGCTTCCTAGAACGTGGATATCTAATGCTTGTCATCATTTAATAATGCTGATAGATACCAAGCTACGACTTACGCTGGCTACAAGGCTGATCGTTCTTTAGCGGCTGCGGCTGGACGTACGTGCTACGCTCAAATTGCCATCACTGTAGTCTATTCTCATATATCCAAGTGCACTTTCGTCTAATTTGAATTAATCCTAGCGCCGAACAATGACTCAACGGACACGTGATGAGACGTCGGCCAAAGCCACATAGGGACTATCTTGAATGTTGGATTGAAAAATAGTCACAAAACAATACAACGACTTAGCGCTCGACCCAACGCAATCCATTAAATTAGTAACGAAGCTCGGCTGGATCTTAGTTGTACTTCCGCCATCTCATTTTTCTCAGTATGTCCCAGCCCACAGACCAACTCACTTTCGAAACCTTGTTGAGCACAGTGTGCCGCCACTGCTTGCCGATATTTTAGTAGATATTCCGGTGGCGGCAAGCATGCTGGAACATATTCCACGTGATCCCGCAACCTTTGTTAGCGAGCTCACGGATGTTTCGTACTCAACGGTCAACCTTTCGCCGACTAAATTCGCTCACTAAATTTTTTATTGCGCCCTTTGCGCTACTCCAATCTTCGAGAGAGTAAGCTCTTAGGGGGCCAACTGGAACCCGTCTAATCTGTAGAATACAGACGCTCCTCGGTCCACAATATCTTTCTTCTGGCGCATATGAGTTTGGCTGAACTGCGAAATACTACCTATGACCTTGTCGATTTTGTTGTTGGGGATGGCTTACAACTCTTCAAGTTCATCTTAGTCTGTACTATTTACCCCTCAATCCATTGTACTACTATAACTTATTCAAGTTATCCCTCATGTGACAAAAACATATAATTTCTCTAGGCTGAATCAGAAGAAAGGGGTATGAATGAAAAATCCATATAATGACTTGAAATGTTTGAAGATATAGAGACGGGTACTAGAACGCCTTATCTATTGGTAAGATTAAGTACTTAAGAAAAGCAACCAATTTGACTTTTTGAACATATCTAGCTATCGATTACTAATTACTACTAAGTCGCAGTCAGACTCAATTCAGAATCAATAATCAATCCTGCAGCCTTCGTGATATCAAGTAAGGCGTGTTTAGAGACTCCGTATGATATCCTCATCGGAACAGGGCCGTAAGATATGGCAGAAACGATGTTGATAATAGATCCTCAGCTATAGTAGTAGTTAGATGCCCTGCGATGGCATCTGTTCGGAGGCCGCGCGAGTCACAAGAAAACATTCTTGCCTTATCATAGTTGTGAGTCGAACTCTTATCGAAAGGCACAAAGTACTTGGCAACATCAATCTGTAACGCATACTTAGAAACGGAATTTTTGAAAGAAGTGCGGAGCCACTTACACCGGCACCATTGATACAATAGTCAATTCTCCTAAACTCTTTCACGGTCGCATCTATCCCATGCTGAACACTGACTGCATTTGTTACATCAGCATGGATACTGATAGCTCTGTAATTTATATTTGTGGACAGCTGCTTGCTCTTCTCAGTAGTCGATTTTGCTTTTGCCACGTTGATACCCGTGACCATGATGCCGGCGACTCCGGTTTCGGCCAAAGTATATGTTGTCTCTTGGCCAATCCCAGAGCCCCCTGTTTGTTTTATTTCCTAGTATAAGCTTCTTCAACAGCAAATAGAGCAAAATGTGCACCAACCCCAATGATAAATGCGATTTCTCTTTCAATCTTGACTGTACACATTTTATGAGGCGAGTATTACTAGCTTGAAGTAAGGAACTTGTATCAATCTCAAACCAGCGGCTGGATTAATATTTTGTATCGATTTCACGCTTTTACTTTCCATGGGAAAGCAATGAGCGAAGCAGGTATAAAAACTGGAGTGTCCCTTCTATGCCGGCCAACCAACTGTGAGGTTCGGTAATACATGGCGTATAACCTTATGAATTTGGCAAGGGAGACATATGACTAACAGATAAAATTTGACAGTTATATGGCTTCCAACTAGCAGTTTGTTCGATTGTATCATTTCCAATAGCAACGAAGGAAAGGCATCATGCACCTGGCGGAGCCTCAACGGTGATTCCGGCACTGTGAAGAATTATACTGAAATCTCATGTGCCATAAGCCGATTGAAAATCCTTCCAAAGTTCCGTTGCATAATAGGACCCCCTCTATAGTACAATGAACAATACTGGATCTATGTGCCACGGTGGCGCTGAAAATATTGAAGATAGAGTCCTTACGCAAGCTCAACTTAAGCGAAACAGGGGCCATGCCAACAGTGTAACCAATGTGCGCCGCCTTTCGCCATGAGATCGATATTAATTCCCTGTACCTGCAGAGAATATTTCTTGGTTTTAGAGTTTTACACCAGCAAAAGTCAAAGAGTTAAAACTCAACATCTAACTTTGATTTATTTTTATACGGTAATAATGCCACTGTAGAGATATCCACCGAGTGAATAAATGCTTGACAAGATCCATTAGCCATCTCACCTAATAGACGAAGGCACAGCGATATCCTCAGGCTAACCTCCCCAGTCAATTCTTGCTCCCCAATGACATCCCTGAGTGCAATCGAGCCCAGGTTACATCGTAAATCCGCGCCAAGAGCCGAGCCGCTCAAGCGTCATGCAAACCACAAAACGCACGATAGATTGGCCAACAGGATTGGTGAAGCTACGAGTGTCCCTTGTATCGCAAGGCACATTCCCGTCGTACAGACCTTTTGAACCCCTGAACATGCCCTCAAAAGTCGAAATAATATCATGGAAAGGCGGCCGGGTGTGCACTGTTTCGAAAGGATGCAAAGCTAAAAGTTCTCCGACCCTTTTTTTTAAATAAAAAAAGAGGAGAGGGGAAGGCGAATTATAACAGCTTAGCATACGAGGAAATGAGAGATGGATCCATCGCAGTTGCCGAACCGGGTCATTTACTCATAAATAAATAAATATCACTTCCAACCAACATCACCTCACCTCACTTCTTTCACTTCACACCTCTCATCTCCTACAAATATCACACAGTCAACCCTCCAAAATGCTGTTCCCTACCCTCCTCACAGCATCCGCCCTCCTCACCGCAGCGAGTGCCGAATTCACTGAAACGGTACAAGGCTACAAATACATCACTTCGGGTCCATCTCTCTCCGCCTCGAAAGAAACCTACGAGCTGACCGCGCACAAAACGGCTGTCAAGCTTCTCAAGGACCGGCTGGGCGCTGACGGGCTCGCTACGCTCCTAGAGCCCGACATCAAAGCCGCGGACGTCATCTGGCACGAAGTGATCGCCAACTCAACGCCCGGATCCTGGGTCCCCGCAGACGGTCGCGCGGTGGCGTTCCTGCCCAACATCACGGCCGTGCGGTTCGCGCTGTGGAGCCAGTCGCCCCTAGCGGACGCTGCAAATAATGATGCGAATGCGGAGCATTATTTCAAGCGCACGGTTGAGGTATCTCCTGGTGTGTTGCAGGCCGAGATGTAAGCCCTTCGCTTCCCTCTTCCCCTCCCAAACCTCTCTCTCTCCTCTGAGATCTTCTACCTTCAACACCGAATTCTTGCTAACTAAACCGGATAGCCTCGAAGGCTGGGGCGGCGTAACAACTCTCTTCAGCATCCTCAACTACAGCACTCCCAACCGCACCGCCTACCCCTTCCTGTACCCGCTCCCAGAATTTCCCTACCAAGCTGCGGGCGACAAGGTGCTCCGCGACGGGACGAACGCCGTGTTCGGGGTACTGCACATCTCGGTGCGGGATGTAGACGGTGCTCCGTATGGCGAATCCAAGCCGGGAATCGAGATCGCTGCATCGGTGTGGTATGGTAACGGGGCGCAGGATGAGTTCCTAGAGGCGGAGAGGCAGCATATGGTGATTGAGATTATCAATCTGAGCATCCAGGCGCAAAAGGATTTTGAGAGTGGGGTTTTTAATCCGCCTGTTTAGATAGGCGATGAGCCCAGAGATATTTTAATGGGAATAGAATAGGGATGTATATAATAGACATTAATGTGATGAACTACTTGATGATTTCGAACATATCGAGTATCGCCACGCCTTTTATCCCCTGATATTCATGTGAGGATCAGCCAGTGTAATTACAGCCCCTGAGTTAAGCGAAAGCCCACATGTTAGCTTCTTATTCGCAGTTGTGTAACCTCATCACTCAGTATCGATATCCATGTTAGCAACAAATTCAAACCCTTCACCAAGACTCCCGGCGATCTCCTCACTCATCATCCAAGACTTCCATCAAACAGCATCAGGCATGAAGAATCAAGCTATATCGACATAGCAAAGATATGGTTCCCATCAACTCAGACGATGTAAATAGCGCAGAAGACTAAACAAACCGGCGTAGCACAAGTTCCCTTCATTGCCTTGAGACCATCCATCCCACCCAATTTATTTCTAAATACAAGCAGATCTCCATAACACCTCGCAACCTCACAAATAACGCCTTCTCCCCTCTTCGCCTTGTTAGGTTATCAAAGCACGGTTCCCTTATTATATCAAACCTCCCATCTCGACGCTAGCTACCTTCCTCCTGGTGCGGCCGGCTAACAATGAATAATAGCATCGCGGGCTGATGATGAATCGGTGCTCCCGAAGACATTAAGCCGCGCGGGCAAGCTGATCGCCCCCCTTCGAATCACCGGCTTCCTCGTCCTCGGCAGACAATATTGCCCACAATAGGGCGGCGCGTAGAGGAAGGAACGCGTCCTTCGCTGCGTGAGGGGATGCGATGAGCAGAGGGCAGGCCGCACGCGAACCGGGAATGGGATTCGGATCGACGGGGGAAGGCAGCGTCGGCGCGGAAGACAGCCGCAGGACCCAGGATGTGGTATATGCCGTGGGTGTATTTCGCGAGCAGGGAAGTGATGCTCGCGATAGTTCGAGCCGTGATGGCGCCGAGGGGTATATGAATGGCGTGCCATGCGGAGATGGGAGGGATGAGGGCCTGGAGCTGAGCCGAGTTGAGTTGGGCTTGATATCGCGTAGCTTTGAAAGGCCGACAATCGCGAGATCTGTCCAGGCGGATATTGCCGCCCGCCCATTTCAACCCCAAATGCTCCAACCTCCCATCGTTAAATCCCTCGCAAAGAACAATGCCAACCTTGCAACGCCCCGCGCGAGAAACACCCCATCACATCAACATCCCTCTCCCTCCCACTACCAACCCTATCCTCATCTTCAAGCCAAGGCATCCTACAATTTCTTCCCGATTCTCGGTTCCGCGATGAGCGGGCATCCTTCCTGTCAGGCGTGCACGCATCGGGGATACGCGGGATGTGTATATCTCCCATGTATATCTTCCATGGCAAAAAAAAAAAAAAAAAAAAAAGCAAGGGAAGGGAAAACCTCGGGCGACGTGAGGTTGAGATGGTGGTGGTATAGGTATGGTTTGAGATGTGGTGGGCATTTCGATGTATATAGGAATGAGTGATGGGGAGAGAGAGGAGAAAAGTTGTTTGAGCGGATGGACGGATGAAGGGGAAGAGGATGAATGATGGAGTTGAGATGAATATGGGCTATTTTGCCGGATATACACGTTCGACTTGCCGCCTATAGGTCGTATGATACCGGATACTTGAATTCGGATATTCATGGTGATCTGCAATGTCAATCAAAATGCTAAGCAAAATGATATGGCAACGAGAACAGGGCGCTTCACACACACCAAACTCAAAGGCGAAGCTTAGCGAAAGTGAGTGCTAAAAGTGCAAGTGGCCATGATTCTGGTCAGGATGTCCACCTCGGAGACTCCCACCTGAGGTATAGACATTATATTCCAATGACAACCTGACATACCCTTATTTCCGACGAAGCTCAAAATGCGCCGTGTATATGCAAGTCCCTGCAACGCCAGCAAAGAGCCTTCCGTAACCCCTCTTGCCCATGCTAAACCTATCATAAACATGTCTTCCCAAAAAAAAAAAAAAAACACCACCACCTCCTTACTCATCTCCCTTCTTCTTTCGTCCTCTGCCCTTCTTCGGTTTTTTTTCGTCCTCGCTGTCGCTGCCATCTGCAACCGTTTTCCGCTTCGAGCCTCCGGCCTCTGGTCCATCCGCAACCTTGTTCACGATCTCGCTCAAGAAATCGAACTGCTCGTCCCCAAGCACAACCTCCTTTAAATGTTGGGCGGTGACACGCTTGCCGCCTTTATCTCGCGCCTTTGCCGCAGCCCCTGTGACCAGCGCGATCATGAATAGCTCTAGCGCCTTATTGACTGCAACGGGTGTGACCTGTGCGACCTTGCCCACCTCCTCATCGGCCTGCATGATCCGCTTTATGCGGGCTACTGGGAATTTGGTCTTGATCTCGATGTTGTTAGGATTAGGGTCTTTGTATGTTGTGGTAGGGACGGATGATTGTTGTTGTGGAGGTAGAAAGGAGGATGGATCTGTGGTGTGGGGTGCGCGAGACATGTTGTCTGAGTATGGATCCGAGTCTCCGGCGCCGTCAACGGGGATTTGGTGTATTCGATAGGAATTGGATGCTGCGTAGTCCTGCTGGCTTGTGTAGGCTTGTTGCGAGGGATATGGTCCGCCGAAGGAGGTTGGATATAAGTTCTTGGTAGGGCTGTGGCGCGAATCGCTTTGTTGTGATGATGGCTGAATATACGGCGACGAGGTGGGTGGAAAAGTATGCTGAGGAGGCAGGTCGGGGATCGGGGGCATATGCTGTGAGGTGGGCACGTATTCAGCTCTAGTTGACTCGAAACCTAATGGTGACTGGTTTTGCGAGTACGCGTTCAAGTTTGTATTGTGGTGACCGAATTGGGGGATACTCGGAGAGCGCGGGGCGTATGACGCGTGATGCGGATCGTGCAACGGGTGCGGTTTGAGTGGATTGTTGTTGTGATGGTGATTAGGATTAGTGTTGGTAGTCGTAGTAGTATTATGTGGTTGGTATGGAGTGTCGTGTTTGCTGGGAGAAGCAAGAAAAGAGGTGAGGTCGGGGGACTGTGGGCGGTATATATTTGTATTGTCCATTTTTTTTCAGTCTCTTTTTGGGTTTCTTTGGTGTGTGCCGCTCCGCTTTGGGGGAGCTGGCACAAAGGCGGTGGGCGGGATTTATGCAAAGCTAATGCACACCTGATGCGACACGGAGCTGATACTGGTGCTGGTACTGGGTGCTGGTACTGGCGCCTCTTTGTTCTCGATTTTGGGGAGGGGTTTGGTCCTGGTCAAACTGATGATACAGAGCTGAAAGAAGATGTTAAAAGTTGAATGAGTTTGGCCTTGCAAAAAGTTGGAATTATTTTGTAGACTCGCGGCAGATTCCGCGCAAAGAGGGAGAAGGTGCAAGTGAATCTGATATATATCCTTCTTCTCAAACTGGTGAACAAGTGTCTGGGACTCGCTGAAATAGGATAAGCTGGAATTGGGCGGTGAAGCTGGTTGACATATGATATAATAACCAAGGTCGGAAGAATATTTGTGCGGGGGGTGGGAAACTGTAAAGTACTTGAGTGAGTTTCTAGTCAAAGTATAATTGTTTGTACACCAATAGCCAAGGCCAAGCTCAAGGACAAGGACAAGAAACGTGACTGATGGCTTTTAATTTATTGATGATGACGTGATTGGGTGATGATGAAGATGATGGTGGGATGGATCGGAGGTTCCAAGTTGCGTTGTGCCGGTTCTCCCACCTGCATCAAATGGTTTATCTTATAGCCAGCATAAGCATAAGCATAAGCATAAGCATTGCACAAGCATCAGCATAAAACACACACCCTTCAGCAACGGAGACATCGGCCTATTCATATACAATTTCCATCCCACAAGGATTCACTAGAAAAGCGGGGTGGCCAAGCAAAAAAACCCTCCCGGGCCGCACACACAAAAAGAATAATCCTTATCAATGCACACACACACACACACACACACATGATCTAGAAAAATGTGTAACCTATCTTGAACTTGAAACATCCATCATCAGTATAGTTGCTTCTCCTATCTCTTATTACATGTGACTGATGTATCCATGGGTTTTGTCGGTGACGTTCAACACAATTGTCGCCACGCTTGCGCCCTCCCCTCCCCAGCTCACTCAGCTTACTTTGTGCCTTAAATTTGACCCTCACCCATCCCGCCTCAGCCTGGTCTGCTGATCACAATCACAGCCTTACGCCTCCCTCGAAGTCGCAAAATTTCATCCGCCTTGAACACTTTCCCCTTCGGCAATAGTTCTCTTCATGGCTGGTCAGGATCGACGTTTTAATCAATTTTAAAAGCCGTATTAAGATTTTTGAGGCCCCTGGCAAAAGAGCCATGATCGACCAGTTATTTCAAAGAACACCCAGCCTAGTTAGTGGTGGCGGTTCGGACTAAGCATGTCGGGACGATTTCGGTGCAGGTATATTTCAGCCCGCTGCTTCAGGAAAACATGGTTTATAGTTAGCCTGAAGGTGGTGCTATCTTTCCTTTACTACGTTAGACAATCTCTCTTTGTTTCGAGTTTTGCAGGGGATCTGCTAAGAAAGACATCCTGTTCCGCACAAAATAACGAGAACAATGCACTTCTTGATTCATCTTTCCACATCCTTTCAAGGGTGTCGATTTTATATTCTTACCACTGGTATTCTATTCACAGAGCGCTATCCAGGAATTGAACAATGAAATTTCTCAGAACAGCATTTGAGCCGAGCACAATTCAGTACTTCAAGTATATAACGCGTTTTCGCACCGCCAATTCAGCCTCCATTACTCTAGTTTCCCAGAACCCATCTTAAAACGCGTCAAGACTAACCAGAAGTATCAGCGCTACTAACCCAAGTACAGGTATACCACAATCATCAAGAGTATCAAGACATTTCAAGCAAAATAGCCCAAGACCTAGACCTCACAGTTCCAGTTCTACAGCCACAGCATTCAGTCATGCCATCAATCCGCAAGTTGCTTCCCTTCAAGGGCAGCAGATCTGACCCGGCCACCACGGATCTTGACCCCCCACCCCCATCCCCCGTACCCACGGAACCATGCTTCCTAGTCATGCTCCCCCCTGTTTCCACGGATTCGTCCTTTCCCAAACCCAACTCCTCCCTGAGCTTCTCAGATGAGCTTCCTCGGTCCCGTCGTCGAAAGCTCCGCGCTATCGTCCGCAAGCTGATATACAAGCTCAGGGTCGAGAGGCGGAGACGCACGATAGCTAATAACAACCAGGGAGAGGGGGTTAAGGAGAACGAAGCTCAGAAGCTTTCAGAGAACGCCGAAGCTGAGCAGCCTGTTCGTCCCTCTCCTCCTGCAGAGCGCCGCGATTCGTTTGACTTGTCCACGGATTAAGGTAAGGTCCTGCTAATTAGTTACGAGGAAGAGACATGCCAGAAAAGAGAGATGCCATAATCTCTAGGAGTAAGGTTAGCCGTCCTGCTATTCCATAAGTCCCGTCACGTCTCTCGAAATGACCGCTGCTGAGCTTCGTAACCTTCTCAACAACAGGTAGGTCCATAATGAGAAGGCTTCATAAGGCCTAGAGAGAGATAACGAGTCGGCGAGTCGTCCTTAGTTCAGTTATATTCATGAATGAGAAAAGTATGCACGAATATCAGATATTTAACACGTGACATGTTCCAACGCTTACATTTCAGTTTCCCCTTCTTTTATCCTTTTTTTTTGCACGCGCTTCCATTTCCATGCATAAATTAATTCGAGCGATATTGATTTCAGGCTGAATCTCCCTGTCTCCAATCTCTTGCATTATTATATGCTGCACGTGAATGACTTGGGCTGCCTAAAGCCTTGGCTGAAAGCTGAATGGAGACTTATGCCTCCTCACGGATACATTCCATAGATACACAGTCATATCACAATTTCAGTGCATATGTTCTATGACGCCAGTCGCATGAGTTGCCTACAGTAGTTCAATAACCCACATTCAATAGTTTAGGATCGAATAGCATTAGGCTCCATCTCCGTGATAATACGTGCGCCGCCGAGCTCCATCTATGGCTCCTCCAATAGCATCTTCTGTCTCTGTCGAGCTCACCAAGATCCAAGCCAACGGTGTCCGCGCAGCAATCCACCAATGGACAACCGCAAACCTCATATCTGAAACCCTCTCATCTGAGCTCCTTTCAACCATTCAAATCAAAGAACCATCTTTCAATTACGAGAAATTCGCCAAGTACTCCTTCCGCCTGGCGATCCTTTGTCTTGCTGTTGCTGTTGTTAGTCTCCTGGCGGACAACGCATTCCTAAAGCTCATCAAGCGGATCATTGCCCTACATCCATTCTTACGCAGTGCTCTCACGGCCTTGCTGGCCATTGCAGTGCATGTCTGGGGCCACAACCGCTCGTTACAAACCCCCGGAGAGGTATATCTCAACGAAGCAATCCACAGCCTTGGCTCGCTGCTTTTCGCTCTCGCGGGCCTCCAGTTAGCAGAAGGTCTAGACGTCAGCAAAGCTGAACATCAGCACCGCGTGCACTATGTTCTCTTTCTTCTTTCCGTTATCTACTTCGGGGCTGGGTTGGCTGCTAAATCTGCATTTATCTGGAGCTGCGGGATGATTGCGCTGGGAACGTCTTTCGGCGCCGTGACGGGATACATTTCCGGTTGGGGAGCCTATTATCTCGGGATGAGCTATCCCTTTCGCTTTGTGTTCTTCGGGCTCAGTATCATAGGGCTCGCGTATCTCATGGCGGGCTTTGAACTTACCTCTCCGCTCTGGTCTACCACGCGTATCTGGGGCCTATTATACTTTTTCATCGCGCTTTGGATCCTCTCCATCTTTGGAAACGATGACCTGTTCTCCGACTCGAATCATACTACCTACCGTGGCAGAGGGCATGGCCGGCTTTTCATCTGGTCTCTCATGTTCTTCGGAGCGGCGTCTGTAAGCATGTGGCACGGTCTTCGCTATGCTGATGGGACGACTAAAGGTTTTGGTCTCACATTCCTCGGCATCAATCTCTACACGAAATTCTTCGAGCTTTTTTGGGACCAATGGTACAAGCCATTATTCTTTGCTGTGCTGGCTGGAACGCTTGCTATCATAGGGAGGTATGCCGAGCTAGTATGGAATCTGCAAATTGTATCAAGCGGCAGTGTGAAGAACTAAAATACCTTACTGATGTATATCACGTATAGCCTCTGCTACACGCTATTTTTTCCAACTTAACCGATCAAGAATGACCAGCAACACTACAATTCTCCAACCAGCTATCCACATTCTCTTTCCAAGTTCCAAATCGGCCGCCCCTTTTTCGGGATACTTTTTTTCCCAAAATTCCACTTGATTACACCGCTAAATAAACGCCAATCAATAGACGCTCCCTCCGTGGATGCCAACACTCTGCCCCGTGGCCCACCGACTCCCCTCACTCGCCAACCAAACCACCACATCAGCAATATCGCCCATCTCGCCTAATCTCCTCTTCAATATACCATCAGTTTTCTCAACCTTACCGCCAACTCAACACAACAACTAGGAAAGCGAACTATGGAAAGCGGAACAACTCACCACACTAGCAAGCTCCGCGAAACTATCAAAAACTTCCTTATCAGCATATTTATTGATATCTGTCCTGAGCACCACGGGAGACGGGGGCATTATCTGTGGTATCGTGGGAGCGACCGAGGGTCTTAGCTCATTTCTTCGTGAGGCCCTCAAGCGCCGATTTTGAGGCTACATATGCATCTTGTCCTGGATATGGATATGTATTCCGCATACTTGATAACGAGGTTATTCTCCCTCCCTTATCCGAGGAATGCAGGAAAAGTGCTTTGACAGGGAGACCCGGGCCGCGGGCATTGGTCGCGAAGGTCCTATCGTTCTCATCCGATGCTTAAATAGAAAGATATGAGAGGAAGTACAAGGGGAAAGGAAGCAAAAGGATATACCCCAGCTCTCAAGTATGATCATCAAGCATAGGCTCCGAGATACCAGCCCCGGAATTGTTAACCAAAACTTCGATTCTACTCCCCGGAAGCCTTTCTAGATGCTTGCGAGCACGATGTCGCCGCAAGTGGGGAGCGCGAGATCGTGTCCATTCGTTGCGAGGGGCGAGGGCGGTTGCGGCACCGATGCCGTGGGAGGCGCTTGTTACCACTGCGAGGCAGGATGGCATTCTTATGTATAACATATTGTTGTTCCCATCCAGGTAGATAGATCAAGAATGAGAAGGATGATGATCGGCAGGACCAGGAAGCCAGGATGAGGAGCGCGCTCTTATATGCCACAGAGAAATTGGAGTCGAAGGGTTTGAGATCGTGCTCAGTGTATATTGGCGGAATCAGATCAATGCTTTGAAATCCATCGACACTCAACACGAATTCAATAACAGTACCCGTGCTAGGAGCCCTACGTATGCATGTTCTCGCACAGAGCACCAAGAAACCTCTCTATAGACCGCCCGCCCGCCTTTGACTAGTTCTGCTTACTCACTTGCATCTCCTACAGTTCTGTATTATTACTGGAAGAAGTATTATTTATGTAATTATAAATGATTAGTAGGTTAAGGCTTTTATCCAGCCAGTCGAGTGCTACATTATTACCTAATCATATCATTACATATATTTCCAACGCCTCCAACATCAACAACATCGCCATGACTGGTCCGTAAGGGAGATTAACTCTGTTCCATTGGTGGCGTTTTCGGGTCACCCCCCCCTCCCCCCCCCCCTTAGCCTTGACTGTCATACACGCTTTGCGCGGCCATCCGCGACGTCTGTCAACTTGACCGATCCAATATCCCCAGAGTCTTTTGAACTCGCTTTTGAACAGCCAGCGGAGCCCAAGGACTGTCCCTATTGTAGGAGACAATCACCGCCCCATGACTGCCATATAATGGAAAGTCCATAATAGCTCTGAGACCATAGATAATAGCGATAACGGTGCAGCCGGCGGACTTATTCGCGGGTGACCTGCTTGATCGGCTTTTGCGCCATCTCGTCGAGATCGCTCTTCGCCTTGTTGAGAAGAGTAATTCTCTCGCATCCCTAGCATTGGCCCCGGCAAGATACAGTAGCTGGCGCTGCCGATCAACAGTTGATCCGCGTCTAGTAGGCCATCTAATCTTATATCTTATTCTGGCTGCGATATTGGGGGTTTATGCATAAAGTTAGGCGGGGCCTGCTTTGATGATGAAGGGATTGCTCGATGCCAAAACGGCTGTTTTGGTCTCCGGGTATAGGGCCAAGAAGAACCGGTTTGCGAAAGTGAGGTTCGCATCCGTCTCTACCGGCCAGCCATCAACGGTTATCAAGTCAGGGTGGTACCTTCCTGTAGAGAACGTCAGTATTGAAGACAGATAAGCAAGGGTCTAGACCTCACTAATGCGCAAGTTATTTGAATGTGGTGTTCAGCGTATCGTTATTAAATGCCCAATACAACATTACCGACAGGTAGTTCCCGTCGGGGTTCGAATCGACCTCTACCTTCGCCCATATAATATCTTGGTTCGTACCGACCGCCCAGACATTGGTCGAAGTCGGCTGCAGGAACGAGGCATTCTGGCTCAACACGGTAGCGAGGAGCGCTGGAATCGGAACAAGGGGATAGAGGGACGCATTATATAGGCTGGGTCGCGCAGCGCAGCCGACAGACTAGGCGATATCTAAAATGCAGAGAGTTCAAATCGCGAAGGAAAAGAAGGCTTATAAGATAAGAATTTCAAATTTTGTCGAGGGAAAGAGAGAAGAAAACTACTTTCGAGGTTAGCCTAGGCGACGCACGGGTTCAAACATCTCCGGCCCAGGATGACTCAACTCAACCTCGTCACCATGGCTAGAACTAAGAGTATCGAAGTTTGTGAAATAGCATGTGCATTTCGGATGTTGTGTACATGATAACCCAGGTTATCGATGAAGCGCTCATAGAATTCATTGGCTGGGACCTACTTAAAGAACAAACTTCTACAAGCTCAAACGATTTGCATTAAATTTTTTTTTATTTTGGTTCAGTTTAATAACCTTAAAAATACTTAACAAGCGTAATGTAATTGCCCCTTTTCGGTTAATAAACATAAGCGATTTTTCTTTATTAATAGTTTAAACTGCGCATGTTCGTGCTAAATATAGTTCTTGGCTTTTAGGCGATCAGAGTTGAAACCTCAGGCCAACAAGAGGTGTGAGAGCGCAAATGGTTGTCGGAATCCCTGCGCTTGATGAAACAAAAAAACGGTACGGTTGATCCCCCGCACGTGGCTCTCTAGCGCACTGCTTTACGGATTGTAGGACGTACCTGTTGGAGGCGCTGATTTGCTTTTCGAACAAGTGTTTATATAATCGCACGCTGAAGCGAGTGGCTATTCTTTTTATTTTATTTTTCGTAAATCGGCTCATCGAGCCGTTAAACAGAAAGAGGATGTACGGTATCACTGTTGTAGTTAGCTTTTTTTTTTTGTACGTATGTAACAGGCCAGGCGGCCGCGAACTGGGATGCATGCGGACGTTTGGATGCAAACTGAAGTAACCAACAGGACCTATCGACCAATCAGATGACTTATAAACCAGCTTGGAGGAATATGATTGGCTGCAGGTACCCGTGCTGTTGGGTGGTAGTCGTATAGCCACAACCGAGCAGGGGGAAAAACTGTACATACCGATCGATAATCTTTGATTGGGGCATTTAGTCAAAGCCCCCAGCTGCAGTCAGAATACGAGCTCTGTTGCAACTCTCGCCCATGATTCAAACAATACCAATGATGATTTTTTCACGAAGGCTGATGCGGCGTGTACCTGAGCTTTTAACCCCCTGGGACCGCGCTTTTATCGAATGATGGTGATCATCAATGTATTCTCACTTTTTTTTCCCTACGCCGCACCATTTTTCTTCCTATCTTTCTTTCTATATTGCTGTAAGTTGAGTTGTACAAAGCAAGCGCCGGACTTATGTTGCTCTCGAATACGCGATCACTCAAGTTACGCTATACCTGTGCGTTCATCGCATTTGGCATAATATTCTACTTCCTTCAGGGTCCTATCTGGCCCCCCGATAACGGTAGATCGGCCGGTGGTTTATTTGCATCGCCGACGACCAGGATACCCGAGAAGATATGGTATAAACTTGGGCCGAAGGGGCTGAGCGACCAGTCCAAAGAATGGATCGATACGTGCCTCAAGAAGAACCCAGCCTACCAGCGCGAGTTCCTCACGGACGCCTCGGCGGATGCCTGGGTGAGAACCAAATTCGCATACCGGCCGGACATCGTTGAGCTGTACCTCGCGCTTCCGATCCCCATCCTCAAAGCCGATCTCCTCCGCTACCTGCTCCTCTTCGCCGAGGGCGGGATCTGGAGCGACCTCGACGTCTCGTGCGGAGACACGCCGATCGGCGAGTGGATCCCGGAGACGTACAGGAAGAACGCGAGCCTCGTCGTGGGCTGGGAGTTCCAGACCGTAGATGAGAAGCACGTTCGCGAGTTCGCCACCTGGACCATCATGGCGAAGCCGGGCCTGCGGCACATGTCGATGGTCATC
This sequence comes from Bisporella sp. PMI_857, assembly GCA_021307315.1. Classification (NCBI taxonomy): domain Eukaryota; kingdom Fungi; phylum Ascomycota; class Leotiomycetes; order Helotiales; family Helotiaceae; genus Bisporella; species Bisporella sp. PMI_857. The sequence continues at coordinate 68,798 of JAJSPD010000069.1, forward strand.
AACGATACGGTCAACGCGCTGAAGAGCAAGGCCGTGCAGCACAACGTCACCGTTGCCAACTTGAAGATGGACATGATTGGTGACGTCGTCTGGCTCACCGGCCCGATGGCAATGTCCAAAAGCATCATCAAGAGCTTGGGCGTCGAGAAGGAGAACATCAACATGGGCACCACGCCCTACAGGTTCGAACCCGTCCTGATCGAGGACGTCTTGATTTTGCCCGGGTATTCCTTCTCGGCTTCGCTCCAGCAGTATAAGCCGGGGGAAAATCCAGGCCCGGCTTTGGTCACGCACCACTTTGCCGGCAGCTGGAAGAATAATAATGGCGGCGAGGTGGCTGGTTCAGGGAGTTAGCTGGGCGATTGCGGTATTCACGGCCCCCTTCTGGCGAGATGCGATGCATGGAATTTGTTCGCGTAAACGCTCGGAACTGCGGGAGGATATCAAGACACGATACCTGGAGTTGGGAAATTTTTCGGTCTCGGCGTAGCTGGTATGTCGCGGCTTCAGCGCTATTGTGCAAGCCACGGTACACACAAAAGTAGAGACGGCACTAGTTGGATTTTGTGAAGATATGGAACCGGCGTACGGCGTTTGGCTTAGAGGGTTGGGACGATGGCCTCGGCATTGTCTAGATCATGGAAGATATAAATGATCGTTGTGTAGACAAGCGAAAGCCCACGACTTTAATGTGCAATAGAAGTAATTCGATAGATCCGCCGAAATTGGATTGATCAACATTTCCTGAAGTCAAGTTTTCCACGACCCCGCGAGGTTGTGGGATTCCTCGAGCTGCTTCATGGTTTCAGTTGGTCTTAGATTGACTTTGCAATTCTCCTGGGGCATAGCATGCCAGAACTGCTCGTAAAATCTAAGCCATTTTACCGGATACACGTAAAATCGCGCTCGAAGTGACCCCCGCCACTCCTTTGCTGCACGACCTGGCTAGCCAAGAGACCCACGCATAGGGTACCCACCCAAATATACGAACAAGGAGGGTTGCATCATAAAATTTAAAATATCCACCCCGCACTCGTTAGCGCTGCTAAGGCGCAACGAAGGAAAGGGATTCCGGTGTCGAATACCCCGTCGATTTCGGTACCCTTTTTTCGGGATACTTAAGCGAGACCTCAGGGGTGCTTGGCATTCTTCACGAATAAAGACTCTCGACTACACCGTAAGGGATATATGTCATCGGCTTTGAAGATTACGAAGGGCTGACTATGAGTAAGAAGGAGTCGAATACTATTATTTACACTGAATCGTCACACTAAACGTGCGGCGCGGAAAGTCTATGTCGTGTCACTTGCAGACGACACGTAAACTATTTTATTTCCAGGTTCTCCAATGTGTATTGCTCGCTTGAACGCTTCTGTTTACCTTGGCTCTCTATACTGGCGGACTCGCTCTGATATCACCTGGCTTTTCGTGCCCTCTTGAGCGAGCTTCTATCCTCGCCAATTGCTAGAGGATAAAAGAACCTGAAGTTGTGGTGGGAGGACGCTGCATTAGATCGTAAGCTGACGCGCTCTCGGTGCTGAATGAGACTACTGTTGGCTAACATTGGGTCCTGAATCGTTTTTATGGAAAGGTTGGTGGTGCTGTTGGTGGATGTCAGCTGCCTCGACCTATCATTTCTGAGGGTATGCAGCCATATACTAGTCACTTCTAAATCTAACCAGCGAATTTCAGCCACAGTTATCTGTCACATTTTAACCTAGAATCATTTCCATGCAGCGTAATTTCTCTGGTGACCTGCGTGAAATAAAATAGGCTGTCACGACTAAATCTGAACCACGCGATATTAACATTCTTTGCACGTTGTCATGTTCTATCTAGGAGGCTTGAGAAAGACTCATATATACATATATCTATCTAGTATGTAATCTCGAATATCAATATATACTCTGCCAGTCTGCATCTATTCCCCTCTGGGGTTTCTAGACCGTAAAACATTAACTTTCCCTGCCATATCTTCTCAAGTCAAATTATTCAGTATATCCTTCCTACTTCGTCAGGGTATCATCATCAATTACGTTAGCTCACATGTCCCACTTTTGCCTCCCGCGCAGCCAACTCCCTTTCCCGCTGTTCTAGCTCCAGCTGCCTAGCATCCAACTCCTCTTCCCGCGTCGTCGCAGGCATCGGCACAACGGGGACATGTGGCTTTGCTTGTGAACCCGCCGCTGGCACGGGCTGCTCTAACGACATATTTGGCCGTCCCTGTGAAGCTGCCAAGGTGCCAGGTTGTACGTATTGTGGCGGGGACACTTGGCTAGCCGACTCCCCCTGGGCCTTCATCACTTCCTCGCGGAGTAGTTTCTTCAGGTTCTTCTTGTCCCGTCGGTACCACAGAAAGACGATGAGGAGGATCAATACAAGTGATGAGACACTGCCGATGACAATGCCCGCGATCTTTCGGGCGGGAAGTCGAGGCCCCCGACTTCCACCTGAGCTCGAGGACGAGGAAGACCCGGAGCTTCCTCCATAGCTTCCTCCCGAGTATGATCCGCTGCTGGGTTTGCTCGCCGCCGAACATTGCACCTGGATGCCAGTCTTGCTCGGAGCTGCTGTAGTTACCGCATATTCTTCATACTTGGAACAGTTCAGGGCGTAGTCGCTACTGGAGATAATCACAGGGGCGTTCACGAGCGTATCGGGGAGAGAGACGCTAACGAATACGATTAGATTGTTTTCAAATCAAGCCATAGATGGAGTTGAGCTTACTCGCTAAGATAGCCGTCGAACCGGAGATAATAAGAGACATTGACTAAGGCTGGAAGCATGGTCTTGTTGATTGTATGAAGATCTTGCTGGTTCCTAATAGTCAGACCGCCGTTGACCGTTGTTAAGGCTGGAAAAACAATATCTGATAGATCATCGTTGTTAGTTATGCCGAACAGACCGTCGACACGTGTGAGATTAGGAAATCCTATGCCTGTGAATGAATTGTCGTCGAATAAAAAATCTGCGTTAGCATATAGAGCAATTTCTGCAGTCTCTCCAATCATTGTCTTAATTCCAAATGCTGTACTCGGGTCACCTGAGGGTGTACCGCAGAGGGTTACATCCAGCTTCACTGCGTTTGCGGGACCTGTGAAGCGAGGGAGTGGATTGGAGCCGCAGTCCACGACAAGCCGGGAGATATTTGCGACAGGCAGCTCAATATTATTAAGGCTAGGATTATTAGTGATTTCCATCCTGCTAATGTACTCCATGTTGTTATAGTTGATCTTGCTGAGACCCGTCCTTTCTATGGTCACATATTGTGTGGTCCTGATTGATTCAAAACCGTTATACGACTCCAAAGATGGTAATCCCGTAAGCTCAAGCTGATAGTCGTTATAGGCTAACTTCGGGACTTCTATTGACGTAATGTTCGCCATATTCACGGATCTTATTTCGCTGGCATAAATGAGTTCTGGAAATGATGCTCCCGTAAGTTGGCCTGTGATCATGCCGGACTTTCGGTCTGATGGATCGCCTAAATAGATGCCTGTAACATTTCGGAGCTTTGGGAGCGAAAATATTCCTTGAAGATGATGAGTAAACGCGCTGCCACGGTGGATCTGGGGGGATACCCACCAGGATAGTCTTTGCTAATCCACAAAGTTTGACTCATCGTGGTACATTCTGTCATGAGATCTCGCTCCGCACTTGTGATGACTTGGAAATTGAGGTAGGTAGAGCCCTCTCCGCAGGGATTTGCTACAGTCGGTTTGTCGGCAACCAGACCTTCAATACCGCCATCGTCGCCTATAATGTTCTCAGAATCTGAAGACGCTGTGGCCCGCCTTCGATGGCCGGCCAAAGTAGTTTGGGAGAAAAGGGATACTCACAAGCAACCACAGCGGCCAGAGCACTGTAAAATAATGTTTCTTTAAGTTTCATGGCAACAGATGTATTTGCCTAATTGAACAGACTAGGTACAGGCCATACTTTATTCTTGAGCACGAAGATGGCAAAGAAGTGGCGGAACCAAACCTTTTTACGTTTGGTAGCGACGGGGTAATACAGCACCTTGACCAGGGGTCTGTGCTGTGTCCCATAATACTCACTAACACATAACGGGAGTGACTTTCCAAGGAGAAGTGGAAAATTGTGGAGAAACGACGGGATACCAAAAAGCCAAGAATTCAAATTAAACGAAGAATCGGGGAGGAACAGGATCACATGACTTACCTCGTTGTAGACCTTCTGATGGAAATATCGACAGATTGTGTTGTCCCATTCATCGCCAGTTATCACCAGGCTATACTGGATCTTGATGTTGACATTATCTAACTCACCATGTCAAAAATTGGGGCGCCACTGATCAAGGCGTGGCCGTGAGAGTTGCTCTACGTATTGTTGTATTTGCAGGTACAGTGCCTACCAAGTCCATCGTCATGATAGATGGACATACTATGTACACACTAAGCTCCAGTAGAACCTGCCATGTCTTCATGGATGGTGCAAAACTGGGGCTGGTCAACAGATCTATACATAGAATACCACCTATTCTTATAAAGTAGATGATCAAAGCCACATCTGTTCCGAATGATTTCTTGTATTCATACTTTGTATATGTTTTTGGGATCAACATGTGAGATGCACAGCTCACTGTTTCTGTCCTATCACGATAAGCCACCCTTGCATGTTGGGATTAATTAATAAGCTACGCGGACAAGCGTTGAGCCGTCTCCTCTCATGCTGACACTAAGTAATTGACGCCGATCAGATCAGGGACAGGGTGGCCGTCGAAGCGTGCTTGGCTTGACCTTTGCGTTAGAGCGCGACCGACGTGAAAAAATTGTATCTCAACCTTCGCTCTTCACATCTAACACTGTCAAATAATCAGCATCAATCACCCACTTGGATTACTACAATGCGAGAGATCAGAACACTCATACCTCCACCTGCAATAGATCTAAATTGGGAATTGAGATGCTCTGCCTAGTGTATGATCTACATGATGCGCATCTAGGTGCAGCATTGCCCTACTTACTAATTTTCATTGGAAACGTAAATCACGTTTTCCACTTCGGCACGAGCTAATAACCCTTTGACAGGATGTGGATATCAAGTACTGTACGTGATTGGTTCAATTCTCGCTAAGCACTCCTGGCTTTGCCCACTTTTTTTTGACCCAAAAATAAACACCTTGTAGTTCCAGAATCTCACCGCCGGCTACTGTAGGTTAATCCTATCTCCAAGCAGAATCGTCTTGCCAATTATACTTCGTGCACCTAATTAAGGCGATGAGATTCGGCCTTACCCCTGGAGATCTCTCCATACCGCACTTAGCGAACGAGTTTCTCGTACTCTTGACGCCCATAATAGAATTCAAGTGTAAGTAGCGATTATGGCCGTTGCTCTATTTTATCTAACTGTCCGATACTTAGAAAGAGTTTGTGCTGACTATACTCGGACCATGTAAGTCCATAAGGATCCTTGCAAATCCATGTGTTTGGAATTAAGCTTTGCCTCTGGTCGACTACCCCTGTGTCACATGTCATACTCTCGTTTGTCTAGACACGTGACCCACAGAGATCTACTTACTTGGATTCTCTTGATCTTCAACCTTTCCTCCTTAGTTTAATATTCTCGTAATAGAACCACCTTATTGACCGCCTAGCCAGGTCAAAGGATTAGATTTGTGACACCGTACACCATGATTGAATTCCATTTTTGAAAGCAAAATGCTGCCATCAAATGATGTCGCTCGTAGATCTTCATCTCGTGGCTAATCTCCCCATAAACCAAGCTACTACAATGTTTATCTACCCGCTTTGCTCGCGAGATTCCCTAAGATTCTGTACCTTTACAGTCCGCTAATAATACATGATAATCCTGAACTACATTAAAGGACTAAAGAGTTTCAATAGTTAGCAATTAGGTCAGTGAGTATCCAAGGTTGTGGTCGGATAGCCGTGAAATGTAGGTAGAGAATAATACGAACACATGTCGTATTCTGGCGCTGAGGTTCGCTTTGCCGTTTTGCAGGCCGTGAGTCTTGTCGTGCAAGTAAAGGTCACTGAGGAAGGAGCTTGCTTTAAGCAGTTGTATAATAAAGGTGTCATGTCTGTTGATGTTTAGAAGCAAGGTGCTTCTACAAGCCACGGATTCAACTTCACGTTATGATCGTGAACAAGGGTGCTATAAGCATTTGCATAGAAAGAGTTGCTTATGATTGCTCAAGTTTCTAAAAAGATTTACCGCCATCGCCAACAACAATTATTTCACCACTGAATTCACTATAACTGCGTGAACGAGTAGACGACTTGACAATCCTTTGTTGCGGGGGGGGGGTTGCTAGTTGTCATCCGGCTAAAGACATTAAGTGCATGAAAATAGAGAAGGCGGTCGTCAACACAGATCCCAAATAGCGATAATTACCACACGGTGGCCGGAAGATCCACATGCGTCACGTCTTATGGGTTCGACCTTCCACTTCATAGTCTAGGTCGCTCTCCAATTTCGGTTCACCAGATACATCGGGATAGAAAATTTCCTTACACTCAAAGACACTTTTGAGCTTCTCCATTATATCGTATTTTTGGGGGTGCAACTTCCAGCTGATGTCGAGATAATTCAACCCGACTTTCTCCCACAGGGGGTCAGCTTTGCTTCGCTTCTCCTTGTCGGGCAGCTTGCCAAAGGTGATCCCGTAGACCTGGAAAGCCCAGTCGAGGATGTTATATTCGTTTTCGAGCTAGGGATAATAGTTAAGGCCTTTCTCCGGGGCCTCCTTTTCGCCTTCAAGTTCGTGGAATGGATCCCGATTACTCTTGCTTATCTCTCTGCGCCCCTCTTGATTGCCGTGTCTTGGGCTTCCTTCACTCTAGACTTCAGGATCCTCAGAATCTGTTTTTCGCTTGCTTGATTATCGGTCAACCCCGTAACAAGCTAGAAATTACGGGTAAGCACATACCTTTAATACTATGATCAGCGTAATCACTGCTGCCATTTAGGTTCATTAAGCATGGAATATCAAAAATCCTGTCTTTCCAAATTGACAGAGCGCCGACAACGAGGTCACAGTTCGGGGTTGGTGAAACCAGAAACCGCATATCTTGGAACACTCGGGTGCTGTTATTGCGATACAAGGTCAAATAGATAGCACCTAGTGGAATGTGGGGATCTCCTGTTATGCCGATGCCATGTGTCTCTTCATCCTTAGTCAACTTGGCGAAGCTTGACGCAGGGAACTCGAGTACGTTTTCTACAAACGTCCGTGAGACGATGTTGCCTTGCATGCTGCCTGTGTCGATAGTGGATTTTGCTATCTTTGTGACTGGGCGCATGTCTGTATCTCACTGAGTTGAAACAACATGGACAGGCAGAACCCACGGCGACGGCCACGTCAAATGGCTGTTATTGGCCCGTTAGAGTCTGGGTCAGCTATGATTGGCGCACAATAGAGTTCTGCTGAGACATCGGGTTCAACATAGAGGGAGGATTCGGCCTGCGCTTACTTACTTTTGACCACCTGGGTATCTTAGATATGTTTAATCACTTGATGCAGAACATCCCAAGAATAGAGCCCACCTAAGCCTTTTTTTTTGGCGGGTTGTGGGTGGCAAATTCGTAGACAGGTTTAACCATGGATTCAATGGTGTAGTTTGTTCAGAATTCTTTTCTGCAAGAGTAAGCCGAGATGTACTAGATCTCGCGGATACCACAACTGAGCTTGAGCCATTCGGATTCATAGTGTCTAGAGGGGCCGTGGATACAAGATCTGCATTTGCATGAGCGGGGCTGTATTATTTCACAAGAGGAGAATGGCTTGTCATTTGCGCCTGTTGTAGTATTCCAATTTGTTTGGAATAGTTTAAAGTGAGAAGATTCGAGCAATATACAGACCTTTGAGCGGACTAGAGGCTCACTCTTTAAGCTTACCATGAGAATATTTCTCCTGGAGCAAGAACTCTTATACCTGACTTGTGGCTTTGGATCATATGTATTAAGAGCGGAGCGCCTTTGAAGGACCCCACCCTACTCTGAGTGAGCTCCAGTGGCCCGAGCAAGCCTTCTCTGACCACCTTTTCGCTACGAAACCCCTCAAAAGGTCGACTACACCACATTTTTAAGTTGCACAAATATTTGAAATCAACTTGTGAAGGTTCTCTTCTGGTCATACTTCCGATTCTGGTCGCGCCCCAGACGTTTCAGACGTTATTAGCAAAATTAGTCCGACGAATGTACCAACAAAGCCAGTTCACGGATGGCCGGAGCTTGTACAGGTCATGGTCAAGCACCCAGGCTTCGAGGTTTCTTCCTAAAAGACTCGCAGACATCCGTTATCACACCCTGCAAGTTAGTGATGGAGCTGATATCATCGCCTCGTTATCAACTGGTGATTCTCATCCACACTATGCGGCACTGAGCCACTGGTGGGGATCACCTGTTGACTGCGAACAGCTACAGCTTCTTACATCCTCAAAATCTGAGGCAGCTTCGTCTTTGACCTGTACGACTTGTCCATAGTGATACGAGATGCCATAACGGTTGCAAGATCTTTACCCCTTTCCTATTTATGGGTAGATACACTATACGTTCTCCGAGACAACATCCACGGCTGGGGAGTGGAATCCAGTCTGATGGATCAGATCTACGGGTGTTCATACATTACGATTTGCTTGCTTACAGCATCTTGTAATCTGAGTTTCTTTGGCCCAGAAACTCATACCACGACCATAGGGCTCAAATCCGGGATCAACCTGGACATCCAAGGGCAATATTGCATCAGCTATTACTATATTTCAAGCTTTCGTAGCGGTGCTGGCATCGTGGTGGACCGGCTTATGGAAAGCAGGTGGTCGGGGCGAGGCTGGACTTTCCAAGAAACGTTCCTTTCTGCACGGCTTCTCTGTTTTGAGCAATCAGAAATATCCTTTGCTTGCTCTGACAGGATGGTATACCGGTCTGGCTTGATAGGTGCCCGCCAATTCGAATCTCCTTGCCAGCTCCAAGATGACCTCCAGGACCCACAATAGTCAGTCTGGGCTCGTTGGTATCAGTTAGTACTGACGAATTATTGCGATCGCATTTTCACACATCCACACGACGTCCTACCAGCCGTTTCAGGTGTGGCATCTATGTTCAACAGCGCGTTTAGCACAAGATACCTGGCGAGCCTTTGGGCGGAACGAGTGTAAACTTGACGCTTCCATGTCAGTGGAAGGTGACAATCCTTTCGGCAGGGTGGAGGAAACCAGGATAACGTACTCTGGTATAACAGTCACTATAGGACCATATACGCGGCTAGATCCTTCGGGGCGCTTTCCCGGCCATTTCAAAATTGACCAGCGGGAAGGGGGCTGTGTGATAATCCGTTTGGACTGGTACACCAACGGCACGATCTTGCGGGGAACTTCAAGATGATTTTACTGGGTAGTTTCGTTGAAGAACCTGAACCCGAAGATGGCAGTCTTCTTCTGGCGCCACTGTCTGGACCTGAAGAGAAATTGGAAAAGGCAGCTTTTGGACTCACAATCCACCAAGCTCCACCAAGTGAGTCGTTCATTCGTGTCGGTGTGTTTTCTTTTCACTGGCGAGCAACAGCGCGGCTTTGGGATATCTTGGCTCTTATGCAACGGAAACTTTAGAACTGATCTAGCGGCAAATGGTCACACTTCTTGTTTTGCTCACACGACGTTTGTGTGTACTGTTCTGAGCTGAGCAAGGCTGCCTCGCAGTGGGTTATCTACAAATAACATGAGCTAAATATGCTTCGAAGGTCGCTATTATTGTATGTTTACAAAAACTATAGCCAGCACTTCCGCGTCTTCTATGAGTTCCACGTGGCCAACGAATCAGGAATCAGAGCTAAGTTCTGAATAGCAGCCAGACCATACTGCGCAAGATCATTTGTCGACAACCATGCCGCCTCATCAACAGGTACTAAGACGGCACTACCTTCCACACGAGTCGAGTTCCATGCTGCAGTTGGCTTCAATCCATCACTAGCAAAGAACTCTTTCCATGCCCTCTTTGCCAACGTCGCGTTTCCTCTTTCCCGTGACGCATAAGCAGCTAATCTACTATGGCCCTGATACAGGTTTAGCGAGCCGAATGAGACGCCGTATCGGGAGGTTTGCTCTGCCCTGCTGGCATCAAAATAGTAGCAGTAATCGAGCCAAGCGTCTTTGAAGCCGGCGGGGAGGGAAGAGCCATAGTATTCGATTGCTTCAGAGACGACTTCTGGTAGGCCAAAGACCGCGGAAAGATGGGAGACGGAGACGTTGCCGCGGTTCTGCGGGTCTGCAGGTGGAGGACCCAGGGTCCAGTTCTGGAGGTCGTAGAGCCCTGACCCGGTCACGAAGCCGTTTTTAAGATTAGCTATGCCGGTAATGGTGTTGGTCAGCTTCGTCTTGGCCTCTTCCCAACGGAGGCTGCGACGTTCCCAAGCGATGAGCCATCCTCCAGCCATCGCGCCCCAATCAGTTCCAAGACCAAATGCCACGGTAGAGTTGGGAGTCGGTTTCCACCCATCAGTTCGTACCTTCCTTTGTGGATCTAGAACCCCATACGTCTTGTCTGTGTCCAGAAGCTCATCCAACAACTCTCCAACACGTTCATCGCCACCAGATAGATAGTAGAAGTACTTGCGATACTGTGGCTGTGAGATCCGAGCCTGTTTAGCACTGTCGCTAAAGTGTTGGACACCATGTCGAGTTCCTAGCCCTTTCCATTGTCCAAGATGATACACATCTACCTCCCCGGTGTGACGGGTCAAGGCTTCCGCAAATCGATAGACGTCCTCTCGGCCAGTGCGAAGGAAGTAGAGCCAGAAGAATAAGTCAGGCGAGAGCTCAGAATTGTCCCAGGCATATCCACCAATGTCATATCGCCAGGTATGCCTATCCGTATCGTACGTATGCATGAAGTCTCCATAATCTAAAAATCCATACCATCTTCGTTGTTCAATCTGGTCTTGGTAAAACTTGAAGAGAAAGTCAAGGTGGCTTTCAATCGCCGACGACTCAGCATTGCTGGTATCTGGGAGATCCCAATAAGTCCCAAGTGCCTTTGATTCTTTTAGGTGTTCTGGAGTCGCCACCAGGACGGGTGGGTTATTAATGTGCTCTGTTAGACTGGAAAGCGTGTCACTTGGAGGTGTCTGCTCAAAGCCGAACAAAAACACCTCACTGGTTCTTGCAATTCCGTAAGGGGTGTCGAAGCCTTCTTCCCAATCTTCATATGTAATCTCAAGAGCATCCAACTCAGCCGTGTAGTTTTTCTGTCCCAATCCATCATGGAATGGACGGAGATCCAAGGGCTCGGATGACGGGGAATAGAGCCAGACCGTCACTTCACCAAGATCCGACGCGGCATCAGAAATTTCTAAGCCACTGGGATAGCGCTTCCAAAAGTCACGAAGTCCTACAGCTAGCCCCCCTTGCGTCGCGCCACCGAGATAAGCGAGACCACCTGCACGAGTACCTCCTGAAATTTTCACCCAACTCTGTCCGGCCTTGGTTCGTTTTTGGAGAGTGAAACCGTCAGCAGACAGCTGGTTCAGGCTGTAGTCGCTCCACGTTGGAATCCACTTGAGCCTGCTGGAGACTCGTGTATCCCAGGTTTCGATTGAAGGTAGTTTTTCACCTTTATACTGAGCCGTTTTGACCGCTGCTCCAGGGTCTCTTCTTAAGCCAGTGATTCCCTGTACTGCTTCATTAAGAATTCCTCCTTCCACGCCGGCGATTCTGACATGACGATTATAATAGGCTTCATTAGCTAAAGGCACTCCAAATTTAATACCCAAGCCCGTGATGAAATCACGATCGGCAGCTCCATCAAAAACAATACTGTGAACCAGTCTGATAGAATCAGAGTTTGCGTATAGGTAAAAACGCAAGACAAATGGAAGCCAATCGCTGCATGGCTATTAGCACATATTCTCAGAAAAACGAGAGGATCACAAAGCAACCCATGTTGTGTATTTGGAACCTTTATGCGGAAATTCTTGAAATACTGCCTGCAAATTTGTGTAAAAGGTTTCAAAGTGCAAAGAAAAGCAATACGTACTCATGAGAACCGCCACCTACAGCTTGATGCTTTCCCCTGACAGTCACCAAAGCACGCACGGAGTTTTGTTCACTAACAGATGCTGATTCGATGTTGCTTGAAAAAGCAAAATGTTCAATGGAGGAGTTTGAGCCTACGCCTGATTGAGACCGAAGAACAAGATGTCCATCTTGCCCAATTGTTTTCCCACTCTTCGTTTGGATGGAGCTAATGACAATACTGCCTTCCTTAGGGAATGAAACTTTGAGTTTTCCCGTGTCGACCGTGATACTGGCAGCGGAATCAGACACGGCCAATGATCCAGTACTACTCGTAGCTGGAACAGAAGTTGATGAGTTATCTGTCCTTGCTGTGACAGTGTACTCGTCGTAGCTACTGTCGGATGCTGAAATTGCATGTCCGGTCCACTTCACAGATCCATCTGCCCAATATCCCGTCACCCAGGATTGGAGATCGACCTGTTCACCAGAGCCTGATGAAGCAGTGAACGTGGTATGATTAGCTGGATATCGTCCTTGAGGCCACGGGAGCCCAAAGGTTGTCCCATAGTTATGGGTTGGCTTTTCTCCCAGCCAATGCACAGTAGCTGCACTAGAGGAGCTGGAGTTCTGGAAGAATTGAGCTATGGCTGAGCTCAACAGGCCGGATAAGGCAAGATAAAGACGGAGTCGTGGTGCCATGATTGACGAACACCAGAGAAGTACTTCTCCCTAAGCCTTCCTCCAAGGTAACACAAGGATGGCGGAAAGAAGCACGAAGTGAGAGCTCGCGTTGAACCATTGACTCTCCCAAAGGCCAAGCTTCAACATATATACCTAGACAAAGGCCCCTGTTGAGCACGCAAGTGCTCGGGGGTATGGTACCGCGATGTCCCATTTTTCTCATATCTGCCAAGATGGCATCATATGGAAGGAGATTAGATGTTCAATTGAGCATCTCTGTTCCTGTGCTGCTCCGAATCTGGTGGGTGCTTGTCTAGCTGTTCTGATATGCAAACCTCGGGTTAAAGTAACAGCGTAACCAAATGAATTCTTCCGCATTCAACGCAGGCACAAGGGCGGAGCTGTGGCCGAGCCATTAACCCCGCGCCGACGAATGAGGGGCCGGCTCAATTGCACCGGCGAATGGTCAACCAAGAGACATGATCAGCGTATTTCTTCGTCTCATTGCTAGCATCTTTGGGATAAACTATGAAGTGTTTTTTGTTTGGATGTTTTAATTATGCGGCAAGATGGAAAAACTAGTGTAAAGTTGATTTAAGGTCCTCCTGGCTTACCAAGCTTCGTGTGGTTCTGTGGCTCGCTATTCCCTTTTCAGCTAATCCGGCTTTATTTGAACATCAGCATGCTTTCCTTACTACCAGCAAGCCTCAACTGCATACGCCACCCGCTGTCAAGTGTGAATGTAAAACATAGAGCATCCGAACATACCTGCGTTTGATTTAGCGATTGAGGCATTCAGACGACTACCTTAAGTCGCGTCCTTATTATAGATCTGTCGGCCAGATCCTTCGTGGGTCCCGCAATATGCTGAGATACAGCAATCAATGCTCACATATCACTGAAATGCGCATACTAATTCTTTTACTACTAGTTTCTTTCCAAGTGTACCAGCAAATATCTATAGTATTCCTTGACACGCCTGAAGTGTGGTACACGTGACTAAACGCCAATTCCATTCCCCTCATTCTTCCCCCGGCCTCCCCGCCATACTCGCAGGGGGCTAAAGCATTTTCAAGACCACTCAATCCAGATACTGAATTGACATAGATGACATATGACGTATCACCGCGATCTAGAACAGCCTCTGACCATTACAGTGGTAACAACTGTTGTACCTTGATTACAACTGTGGCTAAGCCCACAAATAAGAACGTCATCCACTGTGACCTGGTCCGCGCACCGCCACGAAATGCTGAGCCTTAAGCCTCTAGTGCTAACATGTTGCATCTGCCTCCAATCATCATCATGGGTCGCACTCGGCGAGACCGCCAGCCTTATTTGAGGACCGCTGATATATCTGCAGCCTCAATGCAGGATGTGCCGAATGCGTCCAAAGGTCGTAAGATACGCTGCTTACGCCTCCTAAACTAGCGAATCAACCCAGAAAAATATGCGGTATGGGGATGCGCACAGTAGTCCCTGACTAGCTGATTTTGGGGTTGCCTTGTGAGTCAGTGCCGGTAAGTCTAAGTGGTGCTTTGTTTCTTAGGCGTCCATTCAGGTTACAGTTTGCTGCCTGGTGGGTGAGATATAAATCTTCACTCTGCTGTTAATATTAATTCTCATTTTCATTGCCAGTGGTCTCTTCTACTTACTTCGAGGGACCTTTCAATTTACCCTAACCATACGAATTTAATTTTCGTCACATTTCCAACTTTGCTCTCAAGACTTATATATCATTTTCTTTTAACTCCAACAATCATGAACCAATCCGGGAGCACCATTTACCACCGATCGGTCAAAATGGACAGCACCACAAACTTCCTGGATCCCACCAAACCAACGTTCAACCCTCAACTACAAATACTCGAAACTCTCGTCCCCGGCTTCTCTCTCTTCTCAACAGCTCTCTACAGATACACCAATATAGACCTTGCGCTCTACATACCCGCATTCCTCGTTTTAGGCCTTCTCGTTTTCGTATGGGGATATGTCAGAGATGGGGTCTCCAACTTCGCCCACACACATCTCATGTCCACCGCTTCCATACGCGTGGATGACGAGATGTATAACATGGTTATGGGTTGGATCGCAAATCAGACATTCGCCAAGAAATCAAGAAATTTTGTAGCTAATACGAATGTGAATTCGAGAAAGTGGTGGCTATTTCGCGATGATGAAGAGGACGAAGATGAAGATGATGATAGTAGCTTCACTGGACTTATCAGCCGGTTAAGAGGTCCCAAGGAGAAGAAGGTCCTGTTCACTCCATCTTTTGGTACGCATTATTTCTGGTATAAAGGCTGGCCCATGATATTCTCCCGTACGGAAGACACCCGCCAAATCAGCTACGGCTCCATCAGCGAGCGTGAAAACATCTCCATCTCTAGCTTTGGTCGGGACCCTACACTATTGAAAGAGCTCCTTCAAGACTGTAGACAGGCGTTCTCCAAAGCCGATAAGAACAAGACCATCATCTACCGCGGTGCCTTGAAGCCAGGAAGTAGCGAACCAACATGGACGCGGTGTGTCTCCCGTGTTTCACGCCCATTTTCTACGGTAGTGCTCGATGAGGAGGTGAAATCCACGCTGTTGAATGATATGAGCGAATATCTCGACCCCTCTTCTCGCAGATGGTACAGCAATCGTGGCGTCCCTTATCGTCGTGGATACCTCTTATTTGGTCCGCCAGGTACTGGCAAATCGTCACTCAGCTTTGCAATTGCTGGATATTTCAAGCTGAAGATATACATTGTCTCCCTCAATTCCATGGCCATGAACGAGGAGAATCTCAGCACCCTTTTCGCTGAGCTGCCAAAGCAATGCGTTGTTCTCCTCGAGGATATTGATACTGCTGGTCTTACTCATTCGCGCGAGATAGTCACTGAGTCTCCTTCAACTCCTGTTCTTCCACAGAATATCGCCAATGGTGGGACTACGCTTGTCTCTCCCCCTCCACCTAGCAGCCGTATTTCTCTGTCAGCTCTTCTCAATATCATTGATGGTGTAGCAGCGACCGAGGGGCGAATTTTGATCATGACGACGAACCACATCGACAAGCTAGATGATGCGCTCATCCGTCCGGGACGCGTGGACCTCACTGTGAAATTTGACCTCGCAAACGCGCAAATGATCAGCACAATCTTCTGCGGCATCTACGCCACTATCGAAGGTGACATGCCATCCACCAAACCCTCCACCATTACCATTCAATCCCCAGGCTCATCTTCTTCCGCGGTTATCAAACAGGCGGAAGAAGACGAGAAGGAGGCGTTGCGGGTGGAAGAAGAGAGAAAGAGAAAGGAAGAGCAGATTAAAGCGATGGGTGAGGAGATTGCGCGGATCATACCTAGCATGACGTTCAGTCCCGCGGAGATCCAAGGGTATTTCCTGAAGTGGAAACGTGAACCTGAGGCGGCGGTGAAGAACGCAGCGGAGTGGGTGGAGAAATCCATCTCGGATAAGAAGAAGCGGGATATTGAGGAGCGGGAGAGGATTGCGAGAGAGGAGAAAGAAGCCAAGGAGAAAGCGGAAAAGGAGAGATTGGAGAAGGAGAAGGAGGGTAAGGCTGAGGAGCCGAAGACGAGTGGCGCGTCTGCTGAGGAAGAGAAGCAAAAGGTTAATGGTGCGAATGCTGACGAGGTCGTATGATGGGTATACCCGGGTTTTGCATAGCGATGGTGTTTTGCGGCGCACATATTGGTTGCGTATGTTTATAGAGCGTCATGCCAAGTGATTTAGGTTCTCATTTGGCTATAGAATAAAACGCACCATACATTGATTCTTGGATTTTTAACCTTTACGAAGCTGATTGAGGCGGTTGTGGATCAAGAAGTGAGAGTCTGCCTGGCGCCGCAGAGCGTGACGCATATCTAGGTGGAATAAATCAAGTATCTATACTTAGTAATAGAGAAGGTACATTTTATGGTCAATGTTACGAAGTTTGTGGTATATTACATAGTAGGATGCCCATCTGTAATAGAGTCTGCAACTATAGAGAAATTCCTTAGCTATGGCGTAGAAGGTGGGCTGGCTAAGTGTCTGCTGAACCTTGAGTTCTGGATCTTTCACCGTAAAACCTCGTGTTGTGAGTATGGTCAATGCATTTCCGGGGCTGGCGCGAGAGGGACAGGTGAAGAAGATCGCGGCCATCTCGAGCGGGTAGTAGATCTGGCATCTGTGGATGAGACTGGGATTTCATGGTTGGAGTGAATTTGGTTGTTGCGAAGCTTGGTGCCAATTTAGAGAGAGTGAGGAGAACGTCCTAGTTTTGGCGGTTTGCCCCGGAAGTGTGGATACCGACGGGCAGGTTGGGGGTGAATGTAGTTTGAGAGTGAGACTTCCGGGTTGTGCTGATGTGTAGTTTTGAGTGAGGTTGACACAAAGAGGATGGCAAGTTTGGGTGGTAAGTTTATGAAATATGCGCCACATTTCAAGGGTCCGGTTGCTGCGGAGGAGGCGGGAAGGGATGTGTTGACGGCTGTATATATGGCGAGTTTTGAGAAGAGAAGTGGTAGGAGTTTTGTGAGCCACATAGGGACGAAGAGACGGATGTAGATGGTGTGGCTGGAGTATATACTTGAAGTTGCGGAATGAGGGAGAGTCTCGGCTAAAGGAAATCAAGTGCGGTCAATCTTTGAACTCTAAGGTAAGTATAAGATGAAAAAAGTTGATCTTTCAACGCTCTGATGTTGATAAAAGGAAATTAAGATTGGCATGAGTCCTCTATCGATAGATACAGGATTTGAAAAGCAAGCTACTGGTGACTATATTGCGTTCTGGATTATAAATTTTCAAAGGTTCGTGCAATGCAACAAATGCATATCACAATAGATTCAGGCAGATCACGTGCCGTAACAGATAATATGGGTGCAAATGTGGAACACATCTCTGATTAGGCACTACGCAAAATAATGAGCAGCATATAGATCGTTGAGTCGTGTCTAGTTTGCCAAATATTAGCGGCCGTCTCCTATGCCAATCTCCACGGCCTTCAAGTCTAACTTGGACGTGGTCTTAATGCTGCCCAGGCACAGACAAAAGATTGAAACTAAGAGAATTGTCAGTGCTGAAAAGCCACAATTATCCTGATCTA
Organism: Bisporella sp. PMI_857; assembly: GCA_021307315.1. Taxonomy (NCBI): domain Eukaryota; kingdom Fungi; phylum Ascomycota; class Leotiomycetes; order Helotiales; family Helotiaceae; genus Bisporella; species Bisporella sp. PMI_857. The sequence goes on from JAJSPD010000069.1 coordinate 86,567, forward strand.
TCTAGAACCTCATTAAGCCGAATGCTATTCAAAGTAGGCCACTTCCAGCATGTTAGTGAAAAGGGAGGCAAAAGGAAAGCGGAGATAATATCAAGGATGAAATTATGAACGAGTCAAAAACCAAAACAAAACATGTGCTGGCCCTTGTTATAGCAGAGAATAGTCCTTCCTCTATCAAGATGGTTTGAGATAAGAGAATAGAGTAGCATTAAGTGAAATCGATGGCAGATAGCTATGGCATCTACTGATCAGCGCGTTGGTCTTTGCTAGTCTCAGTAAGCTAAGGCTGTGCTAAAAATATGACCCAAAATAAAGAAGAGTCTGAATACTCTTTGAATGGGAGGAAACGAACAAAAAACGAGCCTCAAATCTAGCCAAGAACATAAGTGAGTAATGACATGCTCAGCTGGATCAATCTGTAGGCAACGCCGGTAGGGCACTGTAGAGCCTGAGAAAATCACAAACGCGTGCACGGGGCAGGGCTGTGTTGGAAATGGCACCTGATCGCTTTATTCATCACCGTCGCTACAGACATTGTAAAATATGGCCGTGATAGATGAGCAAAATCGAAAAGGGAAAGAAAAAAAGAGATTCCCGTTCTCACTTAATAAATATATTGATAAGTTGTTTAATAATGGCAGTTCAAATTTGATATCAATGTCATGACCAGGCTGCAGAAGGACAACCAACCGGTTCCCTTCGCTAATTGGGCTTAGCGGCTTAGGCCCTGCACTCCACTACACTGCACTTCTTTACCTTCCACCACCAAAAATCTCCCGTCTCAGTCAATAACCTGCATCTGACTTGGATTCTGATTCTGCGTACAATTCTTTTCTCCTGTAGAATCAATCAGTCAATCACCCCCAACATTTATACTCTCCAATAAAGCTCGATGTTCCAGTTCCTGTCGTGGTCGTAAATTAAAACCCCCCCCCTCCATTACGTGCAGACTGCCCCCTCTTGCAGCCTTGCTGATTATTACACGTCCACGCCCGCTAACGAAAAACGAGCCTTCCTGTCTTTTTCTCTTCACAATAGCATAGCACCAGCATAGCGCCTTCACACTGCCTCCCCACGACGACTCAGAGCTGCAAAGGCAGCTCACATTCACAACGTCTTCCCTCAAGAAAAGAAAGCTATCTCCCCAACACACCATTGGCAACATAAACAGCGATCACGATATTCCACTTGCTTCAGTCGAGGACCGCGACTCACAATCACCCACTGGCTTGCCTCGTTTCGACTTCCCTACCGACGAGAGCGGAGCCTCACCTCGCTCATACAACTCGACGGTTCATAATTCGGCCTCATCTCTATCTGTCATCGAAAACAACCCCCCATCAGCAGCGAGCTCCCCAAGTGCAGCCTACGCTGGCCTGTCCATCGAAGGCGAGAGAAGCGGTGACCTACCAGGCTCAGATCTGCAAACATATCCTTTGGCGGCAACCGAACGAGACAGGCGGGGCCAGTCTCCATTGCTTCCGTTCGCACACCGGGCGATCATGGGAGGAGCGGCAGACTTGCCACAACGGTCGTCATCGCCATTAAAGCGACGAGCTTCCGACTTGGATGCAGAGCCTGAGGTAAAACCTAGCCAGAAGGAGGATGTTGATATGATTGAAACCCCTCAGCCTGAACAACAGGAGAGTACAGATACCTCAATATCAACACAAACCGCAACCCCAGCAGATGAAGGCTCAGACACAACAGCATCGACTCAAACTACAGGTGATGATAGTATTTCAAGTATGCTATTCAAATGGTAATACAGTTTAAGATGCTAATAGATATTTTTTTTAGAGCCACCAATAGATGAGCAGATCAAAATCGTTACAAATCTACTTGAGGGAACACGCGAACATCAGATTCATGATGGGCAGGAAGTTTATCTGGTCTCCAGAAGATGGCTGGAGCGTGTGATGTGTAGAGGAACAACAGCCCGAGAAAAGAGCAAAGTTGAGCCCGAAGGCGAAATTGGCCCGATCGATAATTCAGATCTTATCCAGGACACGATCAAAGACTGCGACGGCAAAGACTTTGTACGGCTGAAGCAGGGTTTGAACGGGGAGTCATTCGAATATTTCCCTGTGGAGATTTGGACCATCATTTTTGGGTGGTATGGAATATTGCGTGGCACTATACCAATCATTCGGACAGCCCACAATACCAACAACGACAAGTATGGGTTGCCAAATATACAATATGAGCTTCATCCACCCGTTTTCACAATCCATCGGCTATGGTCAGAATCCTCTCCAATCAACGTTGCTCAGAAACTCAAAGCACAAAACCCACCTGCCCCTATTACCGTTGTAAGCCGGTCGACAAACTACAATAAATTTCTCAAGCAGATCAAGAGTGTTGCGGGCATAGAAATATCACAAAAAGTTAGAGTTTGGAGAGTCCCACGGCTACAGCCCGCCGCTGAGCCAGTAATCAATGTCCTTACAGCAACACCTCCACCATCAAGGCCCGGCTCGCCAGTACCGGCAACTATCGAGACGAGTGCCCGAGAACCACAAGACTCTTGGACAGGTCTTTTATTAGATGTAGCAGCCTTTCTTCAGTTAGAGAAGGGGACCGGAAGGGAGCTCATAGAACTTCCTGACCAGACCAACAATGCTAATTATAATGGCCATAGCGATTTATCCTTTGCGGGCTTAGGTGATAGTCAATCACTAGTGATAGACGAAAACATTGCCGGCGAGAACTTCGTTTCAAACTACGTTGCCAAGGATAAGAAGGCAGCAAAATCTGGCCGTGGAACCTCAACCCTCTCCACTAGCCAAACAAATAGTGGTCGGAGTAGCCCGGCACCATCAGGCCCTATGACGCGTGGTCGAACAGGCGCACAAAAATCGGGGCGCACTCCAGGAACTGTTGGACTTAGCAATTTGGGAAACACCTGCTACATGAACTCGGCGCTTCAATGTGTCCGCAGCGTAGAAGAGTTAACCAAGTACTTTGTGACTGGTGCCAGTGAGGCTGAGATCAACGAGGATAATCCATTGGGCAACCATGGCAATGTTGCACGTGCATATGGCAAGTTGTTGAAACAGATTTATACTGACAATGCTCCAACTTCTGTAGCGCCACGGGATTTCAAGAGCGTTATCGGAAAATATGCGCCGTCGTTCTCTGGGTATGGACAGCAAGATTCTCAGGAGTTTCTCGGATTCCTGCTCGACGGCCTTCAAGAAGATCTTAGTCGAGTCAAAAAGAAGCCATATATCGAGAAGCCAGACTCGACTGACGAAATGATAAATGACCCCGAGGCTATTCGTGAAATGGCTGCCAAAGTTTGGGATATTTCGAAAAAGCGTGACGACTCAGTTATCGCTGATCTTTTCACGGGAATGTACAAATCAACCCTAGTCTGTCCAATATGTTCGAAAATAAGCATCACTTTTGATCCATTCAACAATTTGACGCTACAGTTGCCAATTGAAAGCACCTGGCAGCATACCGTCTTCTACTTTCCCATGAACGACAAGCCGATTCGTATTACAGTCGACATAGACAAGCATGCAAGTATTCGTGTCGTGAAGGAATATATTGCAAAAAGGGTCGGGACTTCTGTCGAGCGATTATTCATGACAGAGGTATTTAAATCCAAATTCTATAGACACTTTGAGGATATCGCAATTGCATCTGAGGACATTGGCGCTCAAGATAACATTGCGGTATTCGAACTGGAGGCGAAGCCAACGAATTGGCCATTGCGCAAAATAAAAGGCAAGGGAAAATTCTCAAATGATTCGGAAGAAGAGGTTCCTAGCTGGGATGATCCAATGGCTGATCGGCTTCTTGTTCCTGTTTTCTATCGATATCCGAACAATGATCCCAGCCCGCGTTACAGCTTGAAGAAGGATCGCTGGCATAGCGGACAAGTTCCTCATTTTATTATGCTTACCCCAGAAGAGGTGAGTTAAATGTTGTGGGATTACTCTTCCCTGATCACTTTTGCTAACAATACTTGTAGGCAAAAGACGAAGATATGATTAGGAGGAAAATCGTCGAGAAAGCCGCAACTCTTACCACTTTAAACCTCGATGATGAACTGGACACTGACGAAAGCGTGAGTGGTAGCATCGATCCTGATATCGTATTAGCCAATGGCTCCGATGCTTCTGTGGAAGGCAAAGTGGTAGCTACATCCGTTGATGGTGAAGATGGCTTGGTGGATGTCACGATGAAAGACTCGGCCAATGCGGATACGTCTTCCGAAATTATAGGAGCTTCAGAATCAAGCGATAGTCCATCGTAAGTTCATATTTTCGATTACTATAGCATAATCTAACTTTCACCAGTGCTTCACCTGGGTTAAACTTCAACAAGCGACGGCCCAAGTACATTGAACCAAGTTCCTTCTTACGTCCAGATTTGCAAAACATATTTCAGATTTCGTATTTCCAATCGAAAACTGCATTACCTACCGGTTGGTCTGATGTGGATGAGAGCAAGGACTATCCTTTGTTGTCCTCAAGGGCGCCTGAAGTAGAAGAGAAAATCGATGACGCTACTAATATTGGCTACGAGAGGACTGGGTCGGAAAGCGATGAGGATGACGAACAACCCACCAGCGCTTTTGGGGTGACACGTATGAATGATGAGGAGTCCAGCGATGAGGATGAGCTATCGCGTCCAACGCCGCCACCAATCGTAAGTCGTAATTACACACATATGTCATGATGGTCAGGCCCAGATATCTTCTAAGCATCTACTAACGACTCTCCAGGCTCTTCCCCATCGCAGTAAAATTTCTAGTGCCAGAGTAGGTCAAAGAAAACGTGGTAAACAGTTTATCAAAACTTACTCAAGCAAGGGCAACCAGCTATATAAAAAAGCTCTAGGAGCTGAGACGCCTCAGGAAATCCCTGAGGGTGGACCACTTGTGCGGCTCGGAGAAGGACTTATCGTAGACTGGAACAGTGACGCGTGGGAGACGCTCTTCGGTAGCAATGACCCTGCCGACCCTATGCGTGGTTGTCCAACATACTCCCAGGTGCCTGAGTGGAAAGACCCAGAGCTAATCGCTAAGAAAAAGGCTCGAGAGACACGAAGGAAGCATGGTATCACACTTGACGATTGTCTCAACGAGTTCGGCAAGGAGGAGGTTCTTTCGGAACAAGATACTTGGTATTGCCCTCGATGTAAGGAACACCGTAGGGCGACCAAGAAATTCGAGTTATGGAGAACTCCGGATATACTTGTGATGCATCTCAAACGCTTCAGCTCTAGCGCATATCGACGTGATAAGGTAGACGTCCTGGTCGACTTCCCCATTGATGGCTTAGATCTTTCTTCGCGGGTAATTGAGCATCAGGAAGGAAAAGAGGAGATTTACGATCTTTTCGCTGTCGATGATCATTGGGGAGGTCTTGGTGGTGGTCATTATACTGCATTTGCAAAAAACTTCAACGATGGTGCATGGTATGAGTATAATGGTAAGTAAAAATTTTTAAGAAATATGAAAGTAAGCTAACAGCTTTTAGATTCATCTGCCTCGAAGCAGCGCGATACTTCACGAATTGTTACGGCAAGTGCGTATCTGCTCTTCTACCGTCGCCGTTCCGATAAGCCGCTAGGCGGTCCTCGATTTCAAGAGATCCATAATGTATATGAGAACTCCACCGCCGAAGCCTCCGAAGATGATACCGAGTCGGGGGAAGACAGAGGCCTCGTCACAAACTCCTCCCTACGTTTACTGCGTGGGTCGTCGAGCGCCTTGACAGGAGTAGGAGTAGCTCACCGAGCCACAAGCAGCTTGGGCAGCCAGCTAAAGACAGTGGATAATGCTGATGAGGAGCTGCCTGCGTACGAGAATATTGCAATAGATTCCAATCCTATTGCTGACATCGAAATGAATGATGGTTTGCAACTGCAAGAGAGCATCGAAGATGAGGGTGTGGGCCTTGATGATGATAATAGTGGGGTGGCGAACTATCACAATCCTATGGAGGCCAATTGGGACTGGAGCGCGCTCAACGATCTTAAGAAAGTCAACCGGCCTCCTGGAGCCGGTTCTGAGGATGATGGAATTAATTCTGATGTCTTCGACCAAGCATGCAGTGATATTGTGGAGCACAACTCGTCAGCGAGTTCGAGCTCACTACGCAACCGTATGCATGACTTCAGCAACGCTTCTCCACCACCGGAAGGTGAGTTTGAGGAGCCGACTCCGGTGCCAGATCTTGATACAAGTTTGCTTGCGGATGAACAATTTGGTGGCATATTATCCTCTCTACCACTACATCCTCATGGTGAGATTCTACACGAGAAAGTCAAGCTTATTCCAAGAGACGACGATGATGAGGTTGCCGAAATCCACGTGGAAGAGGGTGAGGGATTAGATCCCAGCTTGGATTGAACAAGTCTTGAGTGGCATATGGTGGACGGTTAAGTTCATCCCGGAGCCAAGATTGCGGCGTTGGTTGCATGCTATGATATAATATAGCGTGAAGCAGCACGATGATACCACACAATAGATATTGGGCGCGTCATCTGCATACATAAGGGGTCAGGGTATTGTGGGGGGTGTCGCATTCATGACCAAGAGATGAGAAAGATACGCCGTTTACGATCACAATAGAAGCATGGTTCTAGTATAGATTCCATTAAACGCATTGGGTGCTGAGGTATAGTGGCCAATCCTGTCACTTTTATCGTCATCTCTTTATCTTCTATTACGTCACTAAGCGAGCATCCTTTGAGTGAAGATCCAAGCGGATATCTTCACATCTTTTTCTGGCACATAAGTATATTTTCTGATTTAACGGACCTCATAACCAGTTCCTATTAGGATGAAATTAGGAAAACAGAACTGTGTATGCCTAAAACACCCCAGCACATCACAGCAATGGACTTACACAGTCGGCCAGCCGCCGGACCAGCCAATAGTGTTCCAGCCAAATTGATACTTTGCATCACTCAGCCCGATATTCGTGTTAGCTACCATCAAGTTAGCATATTTGTACACATTACATCATCACTTATGTCTCCATCTTATATCATCAAGCCTGGACTTGAAAATAGCTCCCAAGGAAACCTTAAACTGACCATAATGATAATAAAGCACAGTTCCATAAGTCGGATCTGTAAATATACCCTGCCCACCAGGACCATACACATAGTCGTGACTAGCCAAAACCGTCGTCCCCTCTCCCGCCGTACAACTCACGCCATTCTTATCGACGAAACCACTGCTCACGCTCGTACTACGACATACCTTGATCTGATATTCTGCGCCAGCCGCTGGCTTAGTCGTGTCATACCCGCAGCAGATCCCCTCACTCCAGAACAGGTAGTAGTACCCACTACGGTAGAACATGAAGCTGCCTTCGCGTGCGTGCGACCCCGAACTTGTATACGAAATTTGGTAAGCGGAGGAGCTGACGGCGGTTCCCGCGCTGTTCATCGGCGCCTGGTAGATATCACCCCAAAAGGAGCCAAAGTTCATGTAGTACTTGCCAGATGTGTCGGTGACCAGGTTCGCATCTATGGCGTTGTACGCCTTAGATGACGAAGACGCGATGCCGGTCGCGCCATGGTCTGTCCACGACCCGTACTCCATCGTGCCGGACGTCGCATACCCGATAGCGCTATTCTGGCTGCCAAAGGTCGAGACGCTGTAGTAGAGGATGTAAGTGCTGCCTACCAGGCGGACGTCGGGGGCCTGTATACATTCGAGGGATAAGTTAGTAACCCGCCGCCAATGTCTTCATAATTTTCTACTGTTGAACGACTCGGAAACTTGTGGCAGAGTAGTTACAAATGGCTCACCCAGAGATCATCTTTGCCAGCTAAGTTGATGATACTCCCAGCTGGCACAGCAGCACCTTGGTAGACCCATGGTCCTGTCAAGGCACTAGCCTTCCAGATTCCGATCTTACTTCCCGTGTTGAATTTGAAATAAACACCATCGGCCCGGCGGACGATTGCTGGGTCATGGGCCCAACAATCGCCAGAGCAGGCGCCAGGATTTGCGTACGCATTTACGGAGGAGGCTAGCAGAGTCACGGATGTCAGAACAGCCGTGACGGCTTTGGCGAAGAACATCGCGGGCAGTAGTTGGTAAGTTTATCTCTTTGAGCGCGTTAGGATTCCAAAACTTAGGATGACAATCAGTCAAAAATAAGATGGAAATCCCTGTTGCGAACTCATTTTCGGTGCGCTAGGCCACTCCAAAGTATATAAGTTTCGTTTCGTCATTGCCATATCACCAAGGAAGCAGGACTGGCGGAAAATCTGCTTTGAGGTTTCTTTCGCCGTCCAATTAAGCATTTTAGTCTCCGCGAACATGGTTGCGAAGGGTTTCTGGAATATTTTCCATATAAGTGCCGGTTTCTCTGATTGGTGGATTGACCACCCCAGCTCGATGGATGTGGACGAAACTAACGGTCCTAGAATAGGTGCAGGGTGGTTTTGCGGGGTGCAGAACACCAGTCGGGTTACTAAAAAGAGTGGGATATACGGGCGGAATTTGTCACGCCTCTCAACCTTTGCCGTCATCAGGCTAGAATCGAGATTCTGCGTCGAGTGTGACGGCACGCACTCTAACCGCCATGACATATCAGGGCTAAGGGGAGATAATATGACGCTTCTAACTTCCATATGCGCTCCAATGAAATGGCTAGCCTAGGGGCGAAACTTTGTTTATTCAGCAGCACTGGTATCAGATGACATTTGGATTAAATACAGCTTGAATGTCCTCACAGACAGCTGAGGCTTGATGCTGGGGACAACTCGGCAATATAGTACCTGATCTATACTTCCATCTATATCGCTACCCTAGCATAACCATCTATACTCAATGTGCTGCATCATAGCTACATCTACTGTATTCAAGCTATCCACGCTGCTCTTTTCGTTCTGGAGCCTCGCCGCCACTTATTTCCTTACCGCTTGTCAGCTCTCGAGCTTAACACTCCCACTGGTATATGAAACGATTGCGTATGTAAGATCTCACATTGACCGTGGCCGATCTTTTGGCCACCACTTCTTCTCAAACCGCTCCTCATATTCAAATTCCTTCATTTTGGCCACGTAAACTGCCATTGGGCAACAAAAACACATGCTCTCCTTTCCTTCAGGCTTTTTGCTCATTACATGTCCGCATCGGGGGTTCTTGCATACGCCGTGTATCTTCATTGCCTTGCTCACTGGTGGTATGCATTCAACGAGCCCTTCGTGGTTGTCTTGGTTGATCGTTTTGGTGAGATCTGAGTCAGTTGTTCCATTGTTGAGTGGAGATGCAAGGTCTTCAGTAGGGGATTGGAGAATGGGGAAGAACCAGGAGCACTGGAGTTGTTAGCACTGCTCTCTGAGGAATATCGGGATTAAATACATCGCAGCATATGTAGAGTATGAGCTCTGAGCTCTGAGGTATGGGAATGTAGTAATTCGACGGCGCTAAGTGCCGCCTCTCCATGCTTGTTATTTGAGATCAAAACTCTTCTACGCTCTGAAGATCAAATGGATCGTAGAATGAACCCCACGAGGTACCGTCTGTATAAGCTTGAAGAATTGAAGCTGTAGACAATTCTTGAAGAGCACATGATGTCTTGTTTCAGAGATGGTCATTTCTTTCCTTCCTTTCCATTTGATTCTTCTCAAAGTATGAGACATCTTAATACCAGCAGACAATAAGGATAATGGCGTTGGATAGGCTTAGAATATAACAAACCATCGTTGTGATTCATCCCCTGAAAGGCTTTGGCTGTTTCGTAATGCAGTACTTCTTAGTTATGTTTTAATTCTGACACGCCGATGTTTCGAGGATCTTTGTCCATGATACGAGCGAAATAGTAAAGGAGGACTTAAATACTCAACAACCTACCTTGACACGATATCTCAAAACTAGAATTCGACTTTAAAGCCATGAATCCCGATCAACATCCAGTATCAAACACACTCCACCGCTCCTCGAGCGAGACTAACCTCAACGACGTCTCCTTGGACCCCACCCCAGAACAACACCTTCTCATCTTCCGCAAATGTTGCAACCGCAGAGTATTTTCAACCCTCCCCATCTCAATCTCATCTCTAACTCGTCGAACAGTGCGCAGCGAAGTTCGGGCTTGAAAACCTTACATGTCCTCTTTGTCGAGATCACATCGTGTTGGAGAGGGGTGGAGGGCTGGGGGAGCAAAGGTATTTCGAGAATAATGGAGGGAGATATAAACCGGATTGCACGTGTGATGGAATGAGGTTCTACTTTTATATGCCGTGGTTTTTGAGGAGGAGTATCTAGAGACTTGACTATACGGGGCCTAGACAGATTGTATGCAGCTTTCTGAACGTGCATTCTTTGCTCATCATTTGTGTTCGAAAGCACGGAATAGAGTGAAAGTTTCAAAGTTTAGGTTGGAAAATTTAGCTGCAAATTTTGGCGCTTCTTGAGCTGGGACAAATCGAATCTTGGTAAACATCGATCTCCGTGTTAACTTTTCTTCTCTTCAAACATCGTAGATCTCAGGAGATTTCTCCGAATCATTCGGAAAGACAGAACTCCATTCTCTTGTAAAGAGAAAGAAGCCAAAAACCTAAGGCAAGTGTCAGAGTTTCCAACATTAGCGAGCCCTTGACTCTTCAAGACTTACCTACTGCTTCTACGACTTTGAATGAATTTGCTTTGATTCTCCCAATCTACAGATCAGCGATAATAAATAAGCAACTGCTCTGTACAGTCGTCCATATTAAGCCTGTCAACGCATTCCCACAAATCCGAGGCTCGCAATGTTTCTACTTCCAGCAATATACCCGCTTTTCTAAATCTTTGAATATACGGCATCCCCAACGTAGGTGCCGTCAAAACTCCGCCTCCAATACTACCTACAGGCGTCTCCTCCTTACCAGGTAATGCGGAAGCAGCTTCAACACTCATAAATTGGCTACAGTAGTACATCTCCTTCATATACAAACTTTGTATCCACTTTCCTTCCATCTCCAGACTTGGGTGTACCAACAGCTCGGAAAGTCTACTTTTCCGTAACCGCTTTCGCGAGATCATGTCCTGTCCCAGGTAGAGGGAGAGCTTTCGCAAATAGCCATCTAAATGGCGAGAATGCGAAGAGCAGTAATGCCAGCTGTGTTATAATATGAACAAGTACTTCAAAGAAGGTGTTCGGCGCAGATGCGTATTCGTGGAGATGGAAATCCAGGAAAGCCATAAATATTGTTGGAGTACCCTTTTGTGATATTTCTAAAGGAAATTGTTAAAAGGCTCTATAATTGACACAAGTGCAAACGCTATTTACTAATCTTTATGATAAAGCTTTTGTTTGTACTGTGGCATTGAAAAATTTGCGAACAATTTCTATCGGCGATATTCACCGAGCCGAAACCCATTAGAGTGTCAACGATTTTGAGCAGAGGACGAAGGTCAAAAACAAGGTCCAACCATATATTGCACCAAATGTAGAGCTCACTGAGGTAGTTGGAAGGCTCAAACAGCAAATGGTTGAGTTGCAACAACCTGATGGGCAAGGAACCCATACATACATGATTTTCAAACATGGGAATACAGCTTTTAGCTTGGGTGCTCGGTGGGTATCATAACGAAACAGGATCGCATTAGATATCGTTTCTACCCTACCTTCAGAAAAGTTGGCATAGAAATTTCCAACCAGCTGGTATGACCGAGCCTCATGAAGGATCTTGAAAATTGCATCATAATATGAAGCGACTCGCTGGAGTTGTATTATGTCCAGTTCAAAAAGTAAATGCTAATTTCTAATACGAGGTTCTGCTTTCTCGCTGGCTCGAAAGAACCTCTTATCCTGGTCCCGACGTGCCGCCGAGGGCTCGGACGGTCCAGAAAACTTGGCAAAGTCTTGGGAGATTTTGTAATATTATATAGATAACGTACTTGATCAGTTAGCTGGCCATATTATCATCCTGGCCACAATCCCTGTCACCAGTACTTTTTTCCAACTTTAAAGTACAATTATATTACAACTATTTAAAATATTAATATACACATTAAAATAATTAATTTCTTAGCATTTTAAATTATATAAATAATGTATTTTAACGATTTTTATTTATTACAGGTTGTTAAAACACGTGTTTATTTTAAAGTTACATGTTTAGTTTAAATTTTAATTTACAACTTTATTATTATTTATAGTTCGACTTTGCTATTTTTAAACGTTTACAATTTTTATAATGTTTTTTCTATATATAAATAATTTTTTTATACTTTTTTTAAAACAAAATTTATTATTAATAGCTTGTAATTATCGATTTTTAACTAAAAATAATTAAATCAATTATAAATTAAATCAATTAATTATAGTAATATACTTAATATTTTTAAATTCTAAAAATATTAAATAAAAGTATATAAACTATAATTATTTTTATAATAAAATTTTTATTAATTTAAAATTTTGTTTCGTTAAAATTATAAAAACTTTGTAATTTATTATATTATTTTTTTTAATTATATTTAATATAAAATCGAAACTAGTTTTATTTTTTTTTTATATTTTTTATATTTTTTTTAATAATTGGAATTTTAATTGTACTTTAATTTAAGTTGAAAATATTAATTTCTAAGCTATAAAAGCCGAATATTTTATAATTGTTAATTTTATAAACGCGTTATTTATTGTTTGTTTTACGCGTAATAAATTAATAATATTGCAAACAAATAATTATATAAAAATGATTTTACGTGTATTTATATATAATATTTAATTAATAAGTTGGTTTTTTTTTATTATACTAAATTTACGATTAATATATAAAAATTTTAAATTTGTAATTACTTGTTTACTTAAAACGTTATTGTTATATTATACACGTTTAAAGTAATTTATAACTTTAAAAATTAGTTTTACTAATAAACTTAAATATTTAAATAATAATAATAATTTTAATTAATTGTTTTTAAAGTTGTTGGTTAAACAATTGCAATTTGAAGTGCAAAAATAATGATGGTGACAGGGATTGTGGCCAGGATGATGACATGGCCAGCTAACTGATCAAGTACGTTATAGCTTGGTCTTCTGTACCGGTTCCGTTTGTTCTTGCGTTATGGGAATGCAAAGGCCCACAAGCGAGCATCATCCATTGGCCGCACAGCATGAGGCTGCGGGACGGTTGTTAATTGTTCACAGCCTCGTCAGCTGCCTAGACTTCATTTACTCTTTATATATTGCTTAGGAGCACCAGCCCATTGCTGAACTCTGTCTGGATCTCCATAACCCCATCATGCGCCTCATCAATACTCAAACATTGGAGCTTGAAGAATTCTTTGGGGATGATATTCCGCGATATGCCATCATTTCTCATACCTGGACGCGCAACCAGGAGATAACTTTCCAGGAGTGGACAGCGAATTGCCGTCTACTTAGTCAAATGAACCAGCCAAGAAAGAAAGGATACGACAAGATTGAATCCGCCTGTCGTGTGGCTCGAAATAGTCGCTTGAAACATCTGTGGGTAGATACAAACTGCATTGATAAGTCAAGCTCGGCTGAACTTTCCGAGGCTATCAACTCGATGTTCTCGTGGTACAACAAGAGCGCTGTCTGCTTTGCATATCTAGAGGATGTCTCAGTTGATGGACCACGTTCACGGCGCCACGGAGAGGAGCGGTATTACCTGGATAGAAGTTTTGAAGAAAGCAAATGGTTCACTCGTGGTTGGACCCTTCAGGAGCTGATTGCTCCAAGAAATTTAGTATTCTATTCACGCGAATGGATACCTTTGGGTACTAAGTACGATCTGCACTCTCGCATCGAGTTACGCACTGGCATCCCTAGAGAATTCATTGGGGGAAACCTTAGAGGAGCATCAAATGCACAAATCATGTCATGGGCATCCACTAGGTCAACTACACGATCCGAAGACATAGCCTATTGTTTGCTTGGGCTATTCAAAATTAATATGCCACTTTTGTATGGCGAAGGAAAGCAAGCATTCTACCGTTTGCAGGAAGAGATAATACGGAGGTACAATGACCATTCTTTGTTTTGCTGGACCTTCTCGCAACAATTTTCTGATGGGCACCAAGTCCTTAACATGTCATCTATTTTGGCTTCTGAACCTCAAAGATTTGAATCACATCAGCTCGTACGAGGGACGTTTAAGCGCGATTGGAAGTCGCTCTCATACTCCTTAACCAATGCTGGGCTTCGCATACGACTACCTCTCATCCAAACAATTCACCCGGAATATTTTTATATCATGTTAGACGCAAATTACGAGGGGCTCGACTTATATGAGCCTTTAGAAAAGCTTTGCATTTGTGTGTTAGGGTCACTGAGTTCAAGGGAATTTGGACGATCATTCGTTCGCCCAAGAGCCATTTCTTTGCCAACTTCTTGGGTATCAAGTCCCATTGAGATTTACCTAAGTACAGAGAGTAGTAAACTTCCATTCTTGCCGCTCGATTCTAAACCTTCAAATTACGATTACTCTGCCTTACTTCTATTCGAAGGTTTGAACAACGATAAAACTTCATATCTTATCACTACTCATGTTCCCTGGCTAGGGATGCAAGGTCCGTCGATGGAATGTTTCGACGTAGGCCGTAGTACGCTCGGTCTTCCACAGTCGCCGGTGCCAAATGTCTACGGCGCCTTCTTTGACCTGCAAACTTTTGAAACTTACAATGCGTCTGAATTACTAGCCACCATTTTTATAGGCGTGATTTGTGATGTGGAGGACACGAGGCAGCAGCAGGGCCTAGCGACTACCCAATGTTTGTGGATATACCGGATTCAATCCTCTCTGGCCCCCGGTAACGATTTCACTAAAAGTGTGATGAATGACTTGGAGAATGGGGACATCGCTACATTTGATAAACAGTCTCCTACCAAGGTAGAGCTCGAGTTTGCCCGTCGATCATTTTCAGATTCACCTGGTAATCAAACACGACCTGTTCTCATTCGTCTAAGCCACAGAGACCGAACAGCCGCTGCTGAACAAGATTTATTGAATGACCCTCAGACTAATCATATCTTGGAAATTCCGTGAAAAAGGCGAGAGATACATTATCAATGCATGTTAGTACCCATTTATATGTATTTATGATCATGTGACTAGCACCTGAAACGTGGGTCCTCGATCCTACTCAACCCCTTAGAACAAGAGCTTACAACAATCAAGAATCAACCATCAATCAAGACTTATCCACCAACCTCAACGAGCATTGCGCATAAAACACATGCGTGCGTGCTCTCAGGTTAAAGTATAAGTAATTACTCTGACCCGGGTGTTCTCACAACGCAAGATATAGTTTATTTGTAGGTTGAAAAAAATCCGATACATGCGGCGCTTGCTTCAACGATGTTGGAATTCTACTTCGCAAGTCTCTACTACTTCTCCTTCTTCAATTTGACTCAAATGTAACAGATATCTAGCATCGGCATAGACGCTTACAGAGCCCTGTTTGAGGATTAAGCAAATATCTGAATTACTAAAATGGCAGCTTGTGCAAGTTAATGTTACACTCCTCCGAGGCGAAAGCTTCTTTCATCATCTAATATACTCTTGGTTAATTGTTTCATATAATTGCATCTTTTGGGTTATTGAGTTAGGTCGCTAGTTGGATTTTAGGTATCGCTTAAATGAAAACTGCTTCATGCCTTGCAAATGATGACAAATGCCGATAGTGCAAGTTTGGTGTTCCAACATCTCAAACCCGCCAACGTTGATAGTCTAGATATCATCTTTCCCTCTATACTCTATTCTAGGTATCTAGCTAAAGTGAGTCTGAGCCTACCGCAATGTGGAGCTCGCAGAATCTTGTAGCACCTGACATTCTCCAAGCGCAGCAATCGGATAAGGAGGCAGCATAGTACCTAGATCGAAGGTTATTCTAGAATAGCCTGACTCTTGCTAAAACCTTTAATTGTCATCAACATGCCAACCTTCTTTGTTCAAGGATTACGCGATTTCACCATTTTTTGACCATATTCTGTCTACTCTTGGCTGATTGATCATTTCGACTTACTTGGTCACACTAGATATTCTTTTGCAAGAAGCTCAACGCGGAATCATAAATCGTAACCTAATCTATGGCATCATACAACACGGTGGAAACAACGAACACCAATGCTGAGATATAATATCATGAATAACCCCACTACAACTCGATCTTCACATAAAATACTAGATCTTACGAGACCGCTCAAGCACGCTTGTTGCCTCTGACAAGTCATTGAGGGTCCATGGCTATCCTTGTCCCTCTGGCGAAATCGACCGAACAATCGAGGCAGAAGAATGATTGCTCGTACCAGTTGATTGAATGGTCCTTGCCGGGAACGCCCACCTGTCAGGATACAAGAATTTACCGCTCGTATCTACCAGCCGTCGAAATCCGCAGTCATTCTATACTCTGACCAGCTCAACTATGACTGATCATAAATCTGCCCAAATGTAGGGAAAGCATTGATAGGGTCGAAGAAGTTGTAAATGCCAGATCCTGTTACATTGCGCAGAATTGTCGCTTTACTGTTGTCGCAAGTATTGCTCCATGTTGGATCCTATTCTTTTTCAATATAAGTCCATGGCTCAGTAGAAGGAGGGACATATTCAAGAGGCTGGTCACTTGAGAATCCCGTATCATTCAATCTCTGGTGGTACCACTCCATAGAACATGCGTATAGAGAAGGTTTCTGGAATGAGCCGCCGCCTTTGGCCGTCAGTAAGACTTATAATTCTCTTGGCAGAATAGCCTGGCCAGCCCTGAGGGAAAGCTTTGCGATAGGGCATGTGAGGGTGCACATAACTGTCATTCCAACAGCCACGATGAGCTGGACTAGTAGGTGCCAGCTCTCTTTGGCAAAGAGGCGTTTTCGTAAAGCTGTGGCGATGCCCCAACTTTCTCTAGGGCTCATAATTGTGAAAAGTACAGAAAGTGGGAAATTTTCCTCGTTACGCAGAACTCCAAGACTTCTTCGCTGCCACCACTATCAGGAGAAAGCCCTCAGCCCCATAGCGCCGAGTGCAGAAATGATCATATTCAACGTAGCTTGGACATTGCTGAGCCTCCAGAGAGTAGAGAGAACAACTTACAGGAGACTCGCGGTATCGCGATTGGTGGTAGAATCGGGTTGAGATCCAGTATCTATTCGGGTGGTACAGTAAAGGGGCTGATGCTAAATTGAGTGGATATCAGGATCACATGCTCTTAAATTCTACGGCAAGAGACTGCCCAAGAAGCCAAGTCGCATTCATCGGAAGGTGTTTTAGATATACCAAACGTTTTTTCAATAGGCAAAACAAGGCGAACCTACTTACCAAATCTGCAGCAGCTGCCAGGTACATATTAGGCGGCCAAGCCACCATGACTTTCTACAACACTGCCACCTTTAACCAAAACGAGTGTCTTATTTTCCGTATTTCATGTTGATCCCTCGTAGAGATCCTTTGATCATTATAGGACTATGAATGGTCTGCCTCAGCCACCAGTAAAACCTAAAACTAGTAGGTTAAATAGATTATCTAATATGTAAGAAAGCAATGCTTTGTCATATTGGTTGTGGTCACCCGGCATTGTGGCACCTTCCAACATGGGACCTACATATATGTGATCCAAAACGCGGGAAGGTCAACCGTACTTTGTAGCTGGCCGCCATGTTTGCAAGGGTTTCGAGTTACCTTTCTGATCAGCTGAGTTCGGGAAGGCTTGCGGATGTAGACCTCGTGGAGCGGTGTGCTTGAAAACGGTTGGGAATGGGATGCGCTTTTTTGTCCGAGACACCTTCGGTAAGACGGACAGACCTAGTATTAAGAGGCTTAAAGGAAATGAGAGGCGTTTGGAGGTAGGATACAACACATCATGAATGGAAATGCTAAAATACGCCGATGAGGCTGTTGAGAGCTGCTTAACGGCCCACCGTCTCTCAAGGATGTGCTTGTGTAACGGGGGGAAGATGATAAATCCTAGGGAGCTTGGCCCAGCTTTGGGTGATGGTCCGTGCTCAACATTTAACTTTACGCCTCAACAATTGCAGTCACGCAGTCACTCGCAATTCGGAATGGAATATGAAAGTGTCTTCTCGAGAGTGATCTCGCTGCTTCCGCGCCATGGCCAAACGCGGCAGCAGTCAACTCATTTCTCCAGTCCTCCGCTTCGATTCCTTCTTTAAAATTTCTCCTTGAAGTTCTGCATCCAGCTTACGACATCGCTTCTCGAAATACCAGTCTTTCGCCTCATAGAAGATGCAGTCTACACAGAACTCCCGGGTGTTATCGGGAATGATATTTACGAAGCCGAATGCAAAATCCCAGCTTTATAAATAAAGTGGCATTCGTTGTTGGCTATAGATTTCCTTTTGATGCTTTACCTTTCATTTGACCTCTTCCTGGTGCTGCTTTCCGCACTGAGCCACCTTTCATAAGTATCCTAGCAGCGCTGTTTTACGGAACCCTAGCAAACTCCTATGAAAGACGATTCGTCATGATGCTCGCAAGCACAGGCCAGTTGTTGTTTTTGCTAAATATTGCCTACCATCGATTGGTGCTCATTTTCATCATATATGCTTAGTGATCACATGCCCACCCATTTTCTGTGGATATCCTCTTTATTCTTACCTTTAGGTGGCAGTACCGGCTCGTGTTATAACATAATTAGTACACCCACACAAGGCGATTAAGACCGAAAGCTGCGCTCACCGCCACCACCCTCCATAGTAGAGTCAATTATCTAGAAAATAGCCACCTCATCCTCCCTCAGGGTTTCAAAATGATACCATTTATGCTTCAGCTATGGTAAAGTCTCGCATTCTCGGATATCTTGACCAATTGCTTCGGATTGGTGATCAACGGCTCGCTGGTCGCAGGGACCATGCGGCCAGTCATTTCCTGGGCCTTTCAATGATTTCCAGGCTATTATGGACCTATCGTGAAAGAGAATAGGCATGATGGAAATGTTACTTCACGGCCACGAAGCGACGATACAGTGAAGTGGAATCTTCGAATGCAGCCCGACTCGACTTGCGTCTAAATGAATGTAAGCCCGTCTACTTGTATTGATATTGTGACGCCATATTACCGATGTGAACGAGTGTAGTGGGCAACAGGTTTTTGTACGTAAAATCAGGATGCCGTTTACGAATCTGCAAAAATCATCATCAAGCCGAACCGCAGGCACATGAAGTGCTTACCTAGTGCTCCAACAGCTTAATCTCAACGGCATCAGGATACAATCCCTTCAATGCACGCACTGATTTCGGATAGAAAACCTCTCGCGCTTTCTCATAATTACCGAATTCCTTAAGCTTTAATTCCGAAGGAGCTTTAGCCGACATGGATCCAAACTCCTCGACGCTTTGGAGAGTCTGGAGGTGCGAAATTTATGCACCAAGGTCGATTTACGCTAACTTGAACTATTTTATTTCGGAAATGGCGCCGCCGGTATCGTAGTTGAAGGTATAGAGCTTTTCGTGCTCGTATATGATCATATTTCAGGTACATAACTTCTGTTTCGATAGGGTTCCCATGGATGCGTACGTCTTCTGAGGCTTTATGTGTGTAATATTACAAAAGTTGCTTGCTTCTATGGCAGTCGTGATCGCAGTCAATGGGGGCGTCGTGGTTTAACCCTTCGGAGTCTTGTTAAAATTGGGAGATAAACATCATCCAATCATCACGAGAACTCAAATATAAATGCGAAACAAGAACAGAGCCTCAAATTCCCGCAGCTATACCCTGGCGAGTAACTTCCGTCGGTTGTCGTTATCTAGCTACATGACTTATCTGCATCAAACATCATACCCTAGCAATCTTTGACCATATATGTGTAGCAAACTATCCTTGATTCAACGTTACATCTTTTGTCACTCATTAATGGAACTAGCCACATGTATTTCTTGCCATTATAAATGTACTTATGTCGTTTTTGGTGGTTAGTCTACTGTAGATTCCGACTTGCACTAAAGCTTTTAGCGGTCGTCAATAGCATGGCTTAACACCTCGTAATATTTATTATAACCTCGCAATATTGAACTTAATTTAAATAAAATGGTTCCGTGAGTTGCTTGGAATTATGCAAGACGCGAGCTCAATTCCATAAAAAGCTTCAAACAAGTAACGTTGGTTCATATACACAATGACATTAGGTAAGAGAGCGGCTAAATTGACGAGTAACCGGTCAGTATGCACTACCCACGCGTGTAAGGACCTATACACTATCTGAACTGGTTCAAAGAAGCTCCATAACTTTAAGCGGAAATCCTTAGTCCCCAACGTCAAGTTTGCTAACAAAATGCATGGTATTGAGCCTAGCAAGTCATGCCAGGCCTGAAGCTAATTTCTGAATTATTATCAAGGTGATCCGATAGAAGAGGATAACTAGCCTCTAGCTGATTGACTGAGAAGAGCAATCAGTCTGCTCAAACAAAGCTCATGCACAACATAGCTAACATTAATGAACCTAAAATTAGCTCAGTAATAGACAACCGTTCCACACAGCTCTCGTCTGAGTTGTGCCATCTGTCGTGCTTTATCCAAGGAAGAGGCTCCATGGATGGGCGAATACAGGCCGGTGATTGGCACTTCCACAGTCGTAATCCCAGATCATCTTGCGATTTCGTTTTCGTCGTAATCAGAAGAACCTGGTGCCCAACAAATCTTCGGCTGCTCAGTATGTCGCTCAACCAGAAGCCACCGAACAATCTCAGGATATTCCTTTGCCTCATCTATTACAGCGAACAACTTTCCATCTTTGTGTATGGATTGTTTAGCCCCAGCTCTAACCAGATACTTAACGACGGGAAATCGTCCCCACCGACATGCAGCATGTAATGCGGGCCCATTTTGGCCGCCTTCATGATTCAGATCTGCCCCATAACGAATGAGAAGGTCTAGAATTTTAAGACATCCTCCTCTGACAGCCTGTAGAAGGGGGCTGTCTTTTATTTCGATACGGGTGCTTTTATCGATTTCGCGAGAGATTAGGCTAATCGGAATCCGCTTAAACAGTGCTCTAATGGGCTTGAACCTATCATCTTGTCCGTAGCGCCGTGAGGATATTGTTCCGTCAAAGAGGGCGAAATCTAAGCTCCAGTTGAGCAAAAGGAACATAGTTTTGCCGCCACCTAAATGGACGGTGTTAATCGCTATATCTAACGGGAAGCTTCTCTGAATAGTCTTTGCGTAAGGGTTACAGCCTTGTATTAAAAGATGAGAGAGCGCCTGTGGGCTGCTCAAACTGGCCAAGTGAAGCATGGTTCTGCCAAATACGTCTTTATACTGTAGAGACGCGCCGTTAGAGACTAAATATTCCAGCACCAGATTATGCCCGTATTGAGCAGCTAACGTTGTTGCAGTCGCGCCTGCATGATCGCAATCATTTAACCTGGCTTTGTGTTCGACTAAAACCCTAATAAAACCTAAGAAGCCGTTGTAGGCAGCGATATGAAGTGCTGTTGCTCCAATATGATTACATGCATGAACATTGGCACCGTGTTGCAACAACATTTTTGCAGCATCAATGTTATTCCGAAATGCAGCGATGAGCAAGGCGGTGGCACCTTGCATTTCTCGAGTATTCGTGTTGAGAGGGTGGCTGTTATCCTTTTGACCCGGTGTGAATGACAGATCCCAAACTGTACTTAAATTGACATTTTCAATCTTAGTATCACAAAAACTGCTATCTGTATATCTCCATGGTCGCCTATCAGGAGAAGCAGATAAGGTAGATGTTGGGTTGTGATCTCTTATGTTCTTTGCTGGTTCTGAAGCTGATATTCCTCCTCTTTCATCAAAGTTTGTGTGTTTTGGGGAATCCCTTTCCTGGACCCAATGGAGAAGAATCTCGAGTCCTTTAAGATTCTGGCAAGCCACAGCAATATGGAGAGGAGTCACTGCAGCTCGAAAAGCTGAACTTTCTCCAGAAATCTTCCCAAGTAGTTTCTTGAGAACTGTAGCGCAGGATCCAGAGCGGCTAGCTAAATGCAGAGCAGAGTACCCGCAAAGATTCCCCCAGACGTCACACAGTGTTCCTGTAGTCTGAACTTCCTTGTCCACTAGGTATTCAGCGACCGCAGGGTGGCTATGCACAAGGGCAATAGATACAGGATTACATCCACTGCAATGGCTGAGCAGGTTATCTGAAATTTGTAACTTCCCAAGAACTTCCTGGCATAAACTCAAATCTCCAGTGCGGCTAGCTATAGAAAGAGCTTCTATATGTGAGCGATCCAGGATTGAGTTTGGCTGACGAACATTTCCATTACTCGTAACATCTACTCGTGGTTGATTAGAAAATAGGCTTTATCATGACGCAAGAGAACTCTACCTTGTCCAGCCTTATGTTGTCTTAATGCCTCGACGACTTCCATGTGACCAAATCTCAAAGCGGATATTTCTGGTGTGATACCCCGAGAATCAGAGACAAGTAAGCATCCATGTTTGAGTAGTGTCCTAGTTGTCTCAATATTATCGTGTATGGCTGCGCAGTGAATGGGCCGCTGTCCATTCCTCATTGCGCAGTCCAGATTCGCTCCAAACTTTATAAGAATTTCCACTATCGCTGTACTTGCATATGCTGCTGCAATATGCATTGCAGACCACCCCTCGCCATTTAGCAAATTGACGTCTTTGATGAATCCGTGTCTCAAAATAAAGTCGATGGTCCCAAAATTGCCAGACAAACAGGCTTGATGAAGGACATTGCATTTGGTAGCAGTGGTGCGACCTGGGACAACAAGTGAAACAGTCACTGTCCAATCAAGGTCCAAACTCAGCAGCTGCTCCAGGATGACAGGACCGCCACCAGATATTGCAAAGCAGATGAGATTCCAGCCGAAAGCTGTCATGACAGAAGCATCTGCACCTTTTTCCAACAACAGTGAAACAGCATCTTCTCTTCTAGCTTGAGCAGCAACCATCAGAGGAGTTCGAAATTGGATATCCTGTGAGTTCAGGTCTATGTCACGATTACACAGGGCGCGTAATAAATGAACATCTGCCTGTGACTCTTTTAAGCAGGTCAAATGAGGAAGATAATTGCCTTCCGCATCAGGTTCGTGGATTGCCGTCGAGCGTGACAGGAGCTCCTCAAAGAGGTCCTTCTCACAGCCGAAAAAACAAGCGGTCTGAATAGCAGACCATTTCCTTGCGTTGTACTTAGTCTGAAGGCTACAATCTACGCCCTTCTGTATAAGCAGTTCCGCTAGTGATGTTGCCTTCATTTCAATTGCCCAATTGAGTAAACTATATGAAGCCATTCCATATTGCAAGTCATCTTGTAAAAAGTTCACGTCCATAATTGAACTTGCGACTGAAGTGACCAATGACAGGAATGGCTTAACAGCAACATTCGAGGAAGGTTTCCAGAGGCCACCAGATTTGACTCGCTTGCTTCCAATCTTGAAGAGAATTTGAAGACATGAATCGCCAAGGCTATCTCTCTTATGAACTTCTAGTCCGCATGATAAACACAGGTCGAAGAGGCGATTCAAAATATGGTAAGTGGACGAAAATATCTTTTTCTTGTAACGGGAATCGACGCGCACCACATCAACTATATGGTTGTCTCTCAAGGCATGCCAGCGGAATAGGTAGTGCAACGCTGTCAAGCCAGTATTATCCTCTAGGTTCATAGACTTCTCTGTGGCCAGAATTCGAAGTATGCTCGCAGCTTCATCATCATTTCTCCATCCACCGTCTTCGTTATCGTCACTATATTCACTCTCATCGCTCCCGCTATTGGTCTCATCGCTGTCGCTGTGACTGTTGCTGTCGCTGTCGCTGTCGCTGTCGCTGTCGCTGTCGCTGTGACTGTGACTGTAGCTGTGGCTGTCGCTATCATTGATGTCGAAAACCCAATTCCTTTTTAGCCAGCAATGCAAAGGGGCAATTCCTTCATTGCTAGTTTTGTCCGGGTCTAGGCCAGCATTTATTAAGATGCGGATTAACTCAACGTCAGCACCCTGATGAAGAAAATGCAGAGCATTCCTGCCGTCACTGGTTTCTTGGGCAAGATCAGTCCCCTGTGTCTCAAGATACCTCACTGAGATTTTCGAATTTGTCAAAACTGCATAATGTATTAACCCGAGGCCCTCTGGAGATGTCAAAGGAAGATCTTCCAAATTCTTCGTTTGCTGCAAAAGTAACTCGAAAGCCCCTTTAGCGCGTGATTTTCCCGCAGTATATAGAGGTAGGAAATTTTCCTTGCAGGTCAAGCTTTGGGATTCTGGATTTCCATCTAGCTCGAGCAGGGCTTGTAATCCAAGCACATTATTGCATTTAGCTGCGATATTCCACGCTGTAAATCCATCATTGTCCATGATCGCTGTAGACACACCTTGTTTGAGAAGCAAGGACACTATTTTGCCGCTTTTAATTTCTTGAGATACAGCACAATGAAGAGCAGTAGCACCATTGACATTAAGTGAGTTTACGTCAACTCCATGAGACAATAGCATCTCTACAGCCATACAAGAGTCATAGGAAGCGGCATTGTGTAGGGCCGTATTGAGGAGGTCGTCACGATTATCAAGGAGATTCATGTTGCTATGCTGAAGAATTTGTTCCATTATAGCTGTCTGATCGAATCGTATTGCGTTGTGAAACGTCATTTGCAAGTTGGCGAGCGACATATTGGAGAAAGTATTCAGACTTGTTTGTGGGCCGTTCATAATGCGAACCGGCTTCCGTCGACAGCGTTGCTGGTGCTCTGCTGTAGCATTAAAAAGATCAAGTTTTATGCTCTCCTCTCGGCCCGTAGCTTCCAAAGCTATAGTGATATCCTCGAGGAGTGCCTCCCTACAATATATACGACAACAATCTAGGTCCAGGAGAGAAGTGAATATGTCGTGCTCCAGCGGTATCCCTAGTCTGATGAGCTCTAAAAAGGGTTGAGGGTTTATTTCAGGATCTGAGCGAAGAGCTAGAAGCGCAAGCTTCGCCGTGGACCAAAGCATACCGTTATTATCTCTGAAGGGAGAATTGAGGTCAGCGCCATGTTGGATGAGTACTTGCAAAGTTTTGGACTTGAGATCACAAGATATAGAAACGCCTGGTACCAGTGCGATATCGAATTTATCACCGTCCAGGATGTCCTTTATTGTGGGAAGTCCTAGGAGAGCCCAATGAAGTGCGGTCCCGAGTTTACTCATTTGATTAACAGACTCAGTGTTAGCGATAAGAGAACAGAGCTCCGGCAAGTTTAATGCAGCGGCCATGTGAAGTGGGCCTACGTTACCCATACATACTGCCCGCGTTATATGTTCCAACTTGTCCTGCCTATAATGAAAAATCAGACGATCGCGGGCCCATGATAAGAACGAGTTTGTTTTCGATGGCTTAAATAAATCCAGAACATATGGCTCGATAGTAATGTGTATGGCAGTCTCAGAAAGGAGTTCGTCCCATTCGACGGCGTAACGACGGAAAGGATATATATTGTTATGCTTCTGCCATTCATCTAAATCTTCTATGACGTTTCCTTCAAAATCCTCTAACATAAGGTATGTGAAGCAAGTTTTGGCGAGAATGGGGATGACGTGGCTTTCAGCTTGAGAAAAGGCAGCAAATGGTGAACCAGGATCTGATGCAAGTTGGGAGAGGAATTCTTGGACGGTAAAATGCGCCAACTCGACATGTTTCCCGTCATCGCTCTTCCGAATGAAACTACCGCAGTGCAACAAAATATCCTCTTCCTGACAAATAGCTTCCCGATTAATCACTGTATCTCCGTCATTGACCGAGATAGCTTCACAAATCGCATCAATGGGTAACTCGTCCCCATGAATGATCCACTGTAATGTACGCTGGACAAGCACCTGTATGCTGGGATCTTCTTCAATGACACGCTCAAGCATTCGTTCATATGTTTTAAATAAAGTTGGAGGCAATGAGTTCAATGCTTTGCGTTTAGCGTCGTCTGTTGGGAGACCAGCAAGGAGATCCAATTGACAAGCCACCCAGCGGAACCTAATTGTCAAAAGTTACCACAAGCTACCCGTTTGCATTAATTGTAAAGAAAATAGGAACTCGATTGGACGAGCAGAATTTTTGGAGAGTACATCTACATACATTCCTTGTGCCTTGTCAACTAGTGTTTTCTTAAGATGATCTTTCAATTCTGGACTTCGGATGCACAGTCGCTCTCTACCAAATTTGGACTGTCGTGCTTCAATCTCAGCAGCAACGTAGAGCTCAAGGTCTTCACGGTGGGCGGCTATCTCGATATGGCTGTATTCTTCTTGAAGAATTTGTCTGATATCTTGCTCAGCTCGACTAGATAGGAGGCTCCTGATATTACTTTGCTCTAATGTGAGAGAGGCCAGAGACTGGACAGCTTCCGTTGTATGTAACCCGCACTCATCAAGGCCGTCTACTATAACAGTGAAATTACCAAAGCATGAGGTGATTTTATGGACTGCTTTCAATAACTCAGGAAAATCAGTTGCAGCTAACTCCTCATTTGCAGCATGCAGATCGTCATACAGCTCCTGGAGAATGAGAAATGCAGCTTCGTTCTGTCTAGCTGCTTGCACCGCTAAAGAGCCGAAAATGTTGGTCGGATCTTGTGTGGCGGTGCTTTTGTAGTCACAATAGTAATATGCGACAGCATGATCGGGGCTACTTTCTTTGATAGCTTCTTCGATAACACATGCCGTTAAGATCGACTTGCCTGCGCCCGATATGCCGGATAACCAGAGTTTCGCGTTTTGAGTATGCATCCAAACGTCGAAAGCTTCACTTTCAGTTAGCCATAAGCCAGTGAGCGGGTGGTGAATCTTCAAATTTGTGCGGTGGGTAATCTTGGGATCAACTCGTTCGAAGTACTTCAGAACTTTCTTGCGCTTTTCGTCTATCTTGATGCGTGTCTCTGCCGCCAATCGCGCTTCATTAGCTTCTTTTATTTCTCTTATATCAGTCGCCATAATATTTTGACGCGTCAGAGCCTTTAGTGCTGCCGCCAATGTATCTCCGCTTAATGACAAATTAATAGTGGTCTTGTGTTGTTCGATTTCGGAAAGTAGCTCCCTTACTTCTGCTTGAGCAAAGGGCCATTTAAGTTTTCTTACAGCAAGCTCAATTTTTGTTTTGCTATCACTATGAAGATCATGAGAATCTAGCTTTTTCTGCATCATCATCAAAGTCATGCGGCAAGCATGGATATGATGCAGACGTCGGATCTCCCTCTCTGTATCATTCTCAAGCTCAGCGAAAACAAGTTGAAGGCCATGCAGCAGACCGCTAAGTTCTCGGACCGCATTCCCAAGATCCTTCATGTCTTTCTCTGCTTTTTGAAAAGCCTTGGTGTATCGTAATATTCGAGTAAAGACAGCGTCGGCGATTGCGACAAGGCCGGCGATACTACCAGCAATGGAAAGCGGGTCTGCCATTTTGACCAAGTCTGTTGGCCTTTGCAAGACTACGTAGAATAGTATCACCAGAGACGGCCGAAGGAATTGCGGCACTAGAGTGTCAATCTCCAGAATGTACATATAATAAAGTGACTATTCAATGAGAAGAGGCGGATAGCCTGAAACCACAACCGCAATTGACATTAATTAGTGATGAGATTGGGCAAGGAAGTGTGGAATTGTAGGAAACACACGATTTAAAGGATTACGGGCAAATAATGAAGCAGGAGAAGGGAACTCTGAGCCTCAGCAAAAGCCTAACCAAGACAAGCTAATAGAAACTATAGTTCATGGTCGAGATGGATGTTGTGTTACCACACCTCCACAGGTAAAGGTGGGCTAACTGGGCATTCGGCGGTGCTGACAGCGAGGCTGCAGTTGTCAGTTGCTAAATCAACCTGCCAGCCCCTTCGGTTACCCCTCTCTCAAAAAAAGAGATGCACAGCGGATAAGCACTTTGGTTTCCATATCGAAAATTGTTAAGATGTTGAGGTCGGGATAGAGCTCTCTGATTCCATGATGGGCCTGATCGGCGGAGTCAATCACGAGGCATATACCTGTGAGAACACACGCGAGCAGTGTGACAGCGTCCATTGTCATCCATGTTAGGGGTTCGCGAGGCGATAGATGTAAAGAGGCCTGGATGGGACTTGGTCCGATATTTCAGAGAGGCGAAGAGATATTTCCTCTATTACCAAGTTTATGTTTGAGGGTGATCGGGAATCACATGAAACCATCCCCCACAAAAAACATCGCGGTTGTTCAAAGTGTGGCAATTTTTGGCCTGTAATTTTGCTTAGCTGTTGGTATGCCCATAGCCGTAGGTCTGCGCTTCTTGTGTTATAAGTTAGTCACTTGACCATAGCTTGGAATATCATTGTCCCTGCTCGCACCGAGATGTGGTGCTTGAGGTTGTGAAGCCGCGCCATATACTCCATGAACGACTTTTATGATGAGGACAATGATGATGAAAATGCCAAATGCTGAAGGTCTAATTGGAAGGAGACCCGATCTTGTGGGGCGTAAGCACACCCCACAAGTGGAATTCGCAGGGTCACAAGCACGCTATATTTCGGGTATCAGACATAGGTGGCGCAACCACACGTAAAAATGTTCATCCCGCCCAGTGAACCAGCCAATCAGAAGAGGTATCCAATTTTTGCTGCCAGGTCTATTCAAAAGACGCTATGGCTCGGGTGCTATGTTATTATATATGTTCACAATCAAGACTCTTATTGTTTCGCTCAGTCTACAAAGTCACGATGGTGCTTCCAATTCTATGCCCTATCAATATTCATTATCTCACAGGAGAGGCACTGGCAACTCTTGCTGTGTTGGTGAGCTTGCCCAAGATATTTGCGTGTACAATTTACTTTTCTAATTATTGGATAACAGGGTGTTGTCTACATTCTTGGTACTGGATATCATAATATTTACTTGCATCCGCTGTCCAAGTTTCCAGGGCCAAAAATATTCGCTGCAACCGAGCTTGCCAATTTATACTATGTCTTCCGAGGCACAAGAGTATTCAAAGTTGCTCAACTCCATGATAAGTATGGGCCGGTGTGTATCCCCAGGCACTTGCACTTGTACTCCAAGTTGCTGATATTCCACACAGATTGTCAGAGTCTCTCCAAACGAGTTATCATATATCATTGAAGATGCATGGAGGGATATATATACTACCCATAAAGGAAACGGTCAACTTAATAAATACATGGGATATAATGATGATCGAGGACTCTTTGATGCCGCAGAAATAGACCACGGTCGGCTGCGGAAAAAAGCGAGCTTGGCGTTCAGCGAAAAAATGATCAGAGAGCACGAGGACATCCTGCATCACTATGCTAATCTTTTGATTACTCGTCTGAAAGGCTCAACAGCGAGCGCCGAGGATATGACGGGCTGGTACGGCAGTACCACTCTTGATATCATTGGCCATCTCGCTTTCGGAGAATCATTCCATTCGCTGTTAGTCCTCCTGACCCAAACTTGTGTGAATAGATAGCACTGACTTCTCAGTGATACATCAACCCTCCATCCCCTAATGCCCGCACAACACGAGCTGCTCAAGCTTTTAGCCACCTCGACTGCACTCTTGCCATTTCATATAGCAGGCCTGTGGAGGTTACTCTTTGCAATCAGGAATTTCTACAGTCTAAAATTATTTCTCGAAACAGCGCAAATCCAGCTTGAAAAGCGGGCGACGAGAAAAAGGGACAACACTGAGAAGCCAGACTTGTAAGCCCTCTACCAGTTCTGCCGTGCTTATTCCCCCAGGAACTAAACTTTGTTAGTATCTCCCTCATATCAAAAGACATAGACACGCCAGGCGGCCTATCCTCCAAGGAAATGCATTTTGTGGCTCGTGATTTCCTCATTGGTGGCGCCGATACAACCGCAACCGTCATCGCAGTACTCCCTCCGTTGGGCCCCAGAGCGAAAAATCCAAAGACTGATATTTCACAGGCAGCAACATACTTCCTCCTCATGAATCCCACAAAACACGCGCTCCTAAAACATGAACTTCGCTCAACGTTTGCCTCACAAAATAAAATATCCCTATCGGAAGTAAGCAATCTCAAGTACCTTAATGCAGTAATCCTCGAATCAATGCGTTTAATTCCCCCTGGTCCCGAAACAATGAGAAGAGTTAGCAATGGGAATATGATATGTGGTGACTTCATTCCTGCTGGAGTAAGCTTTCCCTTCTTTTCCGATGGATCTGAAGATAGGAATTGACGGGTCGATAGACTCGTGTTGGGGTATATCACTGGGCTGCAGGGCACAACTCCGCAAGCTGGCGGGATGCGGAGTCGTTTGTGCCGGAGAGGTGGCTCGACGATGAGAGGTATAGAGATGATAAGAGGGGTGTGCTACAATTCTTTCAGGCTGGGCCAAGGAATTGTGTTGGCCAGAAGTGAGAATCTCCCCCACCCTAAATTCTTTTCTTGATTTCGGATGGTATTAACTCTTGTTGGTGCTGATAGTTTGGCAAATGCGGAGATGCGGTTGATACTTGCTAAGGTGTTCTGGACGTGAGTAACTCGTTGCTGATATTGTTCTTTAAAAAAAATCTAATATTCGTGCTTTAGGTTCGACCTTGAGTTATGCGAAGAAAGTAAAGGTTGGACGAAGATGAAGGCTTGGGGATTGACCTATGCCAAGAGACCCTTGATGGTGAAGGTCAAGTGTGTTTAAACCGTACCTTCTAACCTTTGTGGTTCGTTTATTGCCAACTTTGAGTTCGCGGAACGATTTGATAACATAATAAAAAGAAATATGTTACGTTGGATGCACTTGCAGGGTACATTATAAGATTCCAATGTCTAAGACATTCTTCGTGTAACTGTTTCCGGGCATGCGATGCTTACGAGAGATCCTGGTCGGCAGGTTCGGTGGCCATCAAGCGGCACGAATGCTTGGAGTGAGACTACCGATTGGGCGCACTTGAGCATTCTCAATCCCGGCTCTAAGCTAATACTGGTCCCGACAGTTCCTTTTCTTGAAACACATGAAGGAGTTGTTATTATTCGTTCGTTTCGGTGATGACAAGAGCATGAGCTTGGATTTTAGGCAGGGAGCATCTCGTACTGCTACATGCAGTTATACGTACTGCTTCAAATCGAATTTTTATGCTAACGACCGTGTATTTCTCATTATGGGGCTCACGGCGCAAGTGTATAAAGGTAATGCTCATCTAAGTGGATGAGGAGACTATCTGCTTCAGACCTGATCATCCAACCCTCTTTTCTGTTTTCAAAAATGATTTTCTTCAGTGGGTTCTCGCCCATGCGGGCTGCCTTGCTTTCAATGCCTATGATTATGGATGTAGTGGTTGCGGCTCATTATCCTATCACTGGAGTCCACACAGGTATTGATCCACAAACTGGGGCAAGACCTGCCCGAAGAAATATCTTAGACCTTCAGAATGATTTGCCAGCATGGTAAGCACCGAAACATATATCTTATTGATAGGTCCCAGCGCTAAGACTGGGAGGTCTTTATTTATACAGGCGGTCTCAGCTATGCAACAAGCTCCGGAGAATGAACTGCTATCGTGGTTTCAAGTAGCGGGTTAGTAAGGCTCCAAAACACGTAGTCGCCCGGTTATGCCTAATCTAAGATAAGGTATCCATGGTAGACCACAATATGCTTGGGATGGGTATGAACAGCACCCTGATGCGCCGCTCTCTGGATACTGTACACATTCTAATGTGTTATTTCCCACCTGGCACCGCCCATATCTTGCCCTAATTGAGGTAAATACCCTCTCAAGAAGAAAATTACAACTCAAATTAGAATTAGCAAGTTATCGCCGGTCATGCTCAAAATATCGCAAAATTATACAGCTCAGCAACATATCAAACAGCAGCAGACAACCTCCGCTTGCCGTATTGGGACTTTTCATCCATCCCTACGATGCCAGATGTTTTGAACACTGCAACCGTCTCTATAAATACGCCGTCTGGTCTGGAAAACGTGACTAACCCGTTGCTGTTGTATAAATTTCAAGAGTTTCCGCTGAATTCCACTTGGTTTCCCAACGATGATAGCGTTTCTCTAGGGGAGCGGTCTTTGTCACAACTTCGGATCACCATGAGACTTCCGTTTAATGGCGAGTCTTCACCCGATAGTGCGAATTCTAACCTAAGGAACGCGAGACCCTCACTCATGCAAGGGACTGTAAGTCGTGGTCTACCCAACTCCATGTCAATTTCGATTGACCAACTGACATATCGCCAGTACAACGTCTTCGCCAAGTCTAAAGCATTCTATGATATGGCTACCACTGCAGGTCCAGGGACCTCATTCGAAGCAGTCCACAACACCGTCCACGCAGAAGTCGGTGGTCGCACAAATGGCCACATGGCAGCTGTTGGTTATTCAGCGTTCGATCCTATCTTGTATGCTATCTTCTCTCCTTCCTTTGCTTCTAGCTCCGCTGACAATATCAAAGCTGGCTCACACATTCCAACGTGGACCGTCTCTTTGCCATGTGGCAAGCCATATATCCTGACGTCTATCTCCTCCCACAAGTAGACAACACCGGTACATTCACAATTCCTATCGGCAGCATCGATACCGAGACCACGCCTCTCACACCCTTCACTACCGGCGACGGACAGACGACGTACACCTCTCTAAGTTCAAGGTATTTGAAAGATTTTGGATATTCATATCCGGAGATCCAGGACTGGATACCAATGTCGAAAGAGGAGTTGGCCGCGAATGTTACGAGCCAGGTAAATAAAATGTACAACCCCAATGGGACATTTACGAAGAGAAGAAGAGGGTTGAGGGCGAAGAGAGGAGATCCGGTGGTGAGGGAATGGAGTGTTGCGGCTAAAGTATCCAGTGCTGCTATTGGGGAACGGTTTGTTATAAGAATATTTCTTGGAGCTCCACCATCGGATCCAGCAGGTTGGGATGTCGCCGATAACCTTGTGGGGAACATGTTTGTTTCGAAACTACCAGGTGAGGGAACGCCTGACGTGAACAACGAGTTCTCTTTGCAGGATGCGCTCGTAAGAGCGGGCATCGGTAGCGCGGATGTGAACAAAGTGACGTCGTACTTGGAGGGAAATTTAATTTGGGGTGTCCAGAAGGCAGGTTTCACCATTCATTCGAGAACAGCTACTAATCGTAGTGCAGATTAGAGATAATACGATTGTGCCGAACAGTGAGGTGGAAGGACTGCTGGTGGCCGTCTATGATGAGGCTATTACGCTTCCAAAGGATGACACAGAACTTCCTATATATGGAGAAAAGATACCTCATCCCGAGGTGACCCAGGGCAAATCTGGTGGAGCCAAATGATCTCTTCACTAGCATCTTTCTCTTTCTCTTTGGCACGTTTGGTTTTTAATTCAGCAAAAGTAGCCTGGCATCATATATTGATATCCCCCAGTTTCCGTCCTCTCTCGAATTCTTCCAACGGACACCATAACCATGTGAACTCTCTATACCAAATCTCACCGTATTTTAACCCCAGATAATGCCAGCCTTCGGTGGCCATCGGTGGATCTAGGTCCCTGAAGAAACCATTTAGGAGCGTTACAGTAGTCGCATTTTGGCCAAATGTCACCTTCATTGACACGTGTACTGTACGGGGGTTGCGTCAAACAGCTCTCTACAGCTTCTATATCCATGAGCTTGATAAACCTGGAGATAGCTTCCGTTAATCCGCATCTATGCATTTTCCCTAGCACCGTCGATGGACCATCTGCAAACCGCGATCGGAGAGGGCAGTCGCAGAGCGAGCCGGCCCGAATCTCGTCTCCGAGATTCTCCTCACTGTTGAAGTTACACTCTACGCTGACATCCCCCTCGGCACCGGCTTTAAACCTCGTGGCTGCCCAAACCCTCGCAATGATCGGGGAAGTGTAGGGGCTCCACGTGCTCCATGTCCGCGTGGAGAGGTCAAGCTGGTGCTGAATCTCAAGGTGTCTGATCAGCTTTACATCCTCCCCAAGACTTTCTAGCCATCGCTGGAAAAAGACAGCATCTAGACTAATTGTGTCGGCAAGTTCTACACGTAGGATGTTATTTCCTAGGAATACGGCGAGCGCCTCCGCTCGGATTTGGCGACATGTCCGCGCTAGGGCTGGGGTCGCGAAATAACTTTGCGACTCGCGATGTAAGGCTTTGCGACGGAAGTATGGCGTGTATTCTGGTGCTGGGAGCGAGAGCTTGTATATTTCGTTCCGCAGCTCAAGTGGAAGCTTGTGTATTAGATGGCAAGATGATTCATGGATCAACGTCGCGGAAGATTCGAACATTGGCGATTCATTGGTGTGCATCGCTTTCCCAATTTTGTTCATATTGAAATCTATATGTATCATAATTTCTGGAAATCTGGTAACAGCGGCTTTTTATGCTTGATATGACCATATCTGGAAGCGGCTGTGTCTGACTCACTGCCACAGCCAGCTAGCAACATCTGGGTTCAACCTTGACATAATTTTACGTTGATGTCCTCGTTCAATCACGTAGTCATTCATTCCCCGCCCACAACTGTTCAGCCCTCAAGAAATGGGGGCGGGGTCGATTTTTGTTGCAAAGGTGGGGAATTTTGCACCTAGTTTCAGTGAGTCCTTGGCCAAAGCATATTTCCACGACAACAATAACACTTGGTACTAAGGTTTGAGGAGAATGAGCAGGCTCTGTGATCCTTCGCTTATAATATAGAGTCTCCCAGCTGAAGTTTTAGAGGGTGAACAATGGAAGATTTCAACCTGTGTGAGAAGGGGATGGCGCGTAGCGCACGTCACAATACAAACGTCGAGTCTCGACCTCTCAGTTATCGAGTATCAAACATCATGGTTAATGTCATTATGTATTTTTTAGGAGGTATCATCTTTATCTTCATGTTGGACGTACTGGTATATTGTTATTCTGAACATCATTCTTAGATGTCTGACTTTTCGCACAGTGGGAAAGGTATACAGCCCCCGTACCAGAGTATCAGATGCGGCAATGGCCGAGTACTATTGACGAATTTCAGAGCTGCTCTATCAAGGGCTTTCTTTCCACAGGGCTTAAATTTCTGGATACAGCATCTGAACTTCCCATTGAAGAGTTTGAGGAACGCAGAACTCGTCTGGCGAAGGCTCTTGTCGCTGATGGCATTGATGCCTTCATCGCTGAACCAGGGTATACATTCAAGTATTATGCCAATATCAGCCAACCCGAGTGGGAGGTTTGGGAGCCGGAAGAGCGGCCCTTCTTGATGGTTGTTCAACCTTCAGTGAATGAGGCTACGGGAGAGATAACTCCCTTCACGAGGTTCCTTGCACCGAGTTTTGAGGTTGAACGGGCGAGATTGCTGGATATGCCATTCAAAGATGAGCTTTTATTTGTGCCATGGGAAGAACATTGGAATCCTTATGAGACCTTGAGAAAGTCTTGGAGGCATCTTTCGGCGCATGCAAGTGTAGGTCCAAAGATTATGGTCGATGACGAGATGCGTGATTTTATCCAGAGAGGTCTCGGAGAGAACGGGTTCGAAGTTGTAGGATTGGGTGGAGAAGTTGAGTGTGTGAAGCAAACGAAATCGTCTAGAGAAATCGAGATTATTAGAGCTGTGAATACCGGGACAGTGGAAGCCATCCGTGCTATGCGAAAATGCATGTATCCAGGTTTGACAGAGAACCAGGTTATGAATGTCCTCGATGCTACCATTAGAGCGGCCGGGCTAGAGCCATTCTTCGATATTGTCCTCTTTGGTACCGGATGAACTTTAGGCCCTATGAAAGTATGATCGTGGCTGACAGTGCACCAGATGACAATGCATCGAATCCTCACGGTGGGACGAATGGGAGTAAAATTTTAGAAGCTGCGACATTCGTTTTGATTGATGTGGGGTACGCTATGGCCGATATACCTTGTTTTCATGTAACCTTTTCATAGTTGACTCTCGACTAGTACCCATCTCTATGGATACTCATCTGATGTCTGCCGGACTTTCTTCCCACCCTTCTTTCCGCAACCGATCACCGAATCCGAAATACGTTCTCTCCCAGCACTTACCAGAGAAAAGCTCAAAGTCTGGGATATCGTTCTCGAGGCACAAAGCCAATCAATTAATGCCCTTCATGCAGGGAACACAGCCGCTAGCGTGGATATTGCTGCACGAGACGTGATTACTAAAGAAGGATATGGAGACGCATTCACTCATCGTGTGGGACATGGGATTGGAATCAAAGCTCACGAAAGCCCATACCTAAATAAGGGCAATTTACAGACGGTGTTGAAGGCCGGTATGACATTCACGTCTGAGCCAGGCGTCTATCTTCTGGATAAATTTGGTGTGAGGCATGAGGATATCTTCTTGGTGAAGGAGACTGGCGAACCGGAACTGTTGAGTGGGAAGAGAGCGATTGGTCCTTGGGATCCTTGAGAGTCCAAAGCCATAGATATCTCGTCAATTCAGAAACTGTGAGCCTTGTCAAACTTGAAAATATTCACGGAGACAAGGGTTTACCGAATCGATAGCGAGAAAGACCAACGTCGTATATTAAGTGATGAGCTGACTTGAAACTGCTGCTCGTATGTATTTATCTGGCAGGTAGGATATCCGTGTCATGAATAAGAACGCCGCTTCTAACTATAAATATCAAGTAAGGTTTTCGTGATAGCCTGTCGACTCCTAACAAGGTAGCTCTTCACCAATTGTCACGTCATTCAGCGAATTCCTGTCTGAGACATATCCAGATTCCACACCATGAATATGGTACCGAGGTGCATAATCGTCAGCGGGATGTTTTCCGAGCATGGGTATATGCAGCTCGGTTGTATGTTTCGGGTTGATTTCTCGGTAAGCTCTGCCGGTTGGGTAACACGAGCATGACTGCTACCTTACCATTGGGATTTTGAGCATAGCCGAGAACCCCTGCCTTTTACAATATGCCATGTTATGGAGCCGCATGTCAGAAAGTATCTGTTAGATTGCTAAGTGCTGGAGCTGAAATACAAGTATATAAACGCACATTTGCTTCTCGCCTTGATCTCTTTTGATGCTATTCTACAGGTTTTCACTGATATTTTCTTTCCAAATCAAATCTTGTAAAGATGATTTCCATTGTATCTCTTTATGTTAGCGCTCTTACATTGGTGCAAGGGGTCGCGGCACATGGCAAAATCTACACCTTTACCGCTGATGGCGTTGAGTAAGTTGCATCCCCACCACCCCTAGTCGTCTTCGAAATCAGCTGAAAAGGCGGAAACAGCTACATTGGACTTTTGAACAATGATGACCTGCCAAGTGCAGCATGGTCAAATACCAATGGCGCCAACTTCATTGGTTTTCAAGATGGTGTTCCAGCTGCTCCTGAATCTCCCATACCATGGAGCTTACAAATAGACGACGTAAGTGTGTATAATTCTTTCCGAAATCTACGGCCTCACGCTTTACACCGCCTAGTTTGACGTTCTTGAGAATGGACCCCATCATCCGAAAACAAAGTCTTCGCCGTCTCATGACTTGACGTTGATCTCAAACATACCCTTTTAGGCAAATTGCTGACCCCATATCCCACACAGGCGATCTGCGGAAAAGCCGCGCACCCTGGGCTATTAACCGCAAATGTAAGCGCAGGGGGGTATATTGATTTCGACTGGACGTTTTGGCCTGGCAATCACTTCGGTCCCATCATGACCTACATGGCAGACTGTCATGGTCCCTGCCAAGCGGTCGATAAGACGACGCTGGAGTGGTTCAAGATACAGGAGCTCGGCCTGGTGAATAAGACCATCAAGGGAACGACGTTCAGATCCGGGACTTGGGCTGCGCCTGATTTGCTGAATGCAAATGCTGGCCCGAAGGGCAGTACTTGGAGGGTGATAATCCGTGAGTATTTCCTTGAAATGATGACTTGATTTATTGTGCTCACCAATATATGTTAGCCACGACCATTGCCCCTGGGAACTATGTCGTGAGAACCGAAACTGTCGCCCTGCACTATGCGAACGAAGGAGAAATCCAATATTATCCATTCTGCTTCAGCTTCAAGGTCACCGGGTCGGGGACGGTCGGTCCACCAGGGCTGGTGCACTCTCAGCTTTATCACCAGAGCGACCCGGGATTCAACTACAACGTCTTCGCAGATCCGCTGGCAGATTATATCATCCCGGGTCCTCCTTTAGCAGTATTCTGAATGGCCAAGGCTCGAGCCGGCATGGTGGTAATGACCTGGCTTGTGGGGAGTAAGTTTTAGCAGCACTGCCTCACAGTTAGATCATTATTGATACTTAAGATATACAAAAGATTCTTCTTGGATACATAAAGCCTGATCCAAGGTGACACCTAGCAAAGTCATCTTTATCACGTGAATTTCTTGATATCCGTTCTAGCTCAAGAGTGTGTCAGCTTTGTATCTTCTTCCTTCCAACCCTCGTGCTTTCTTTAAATAAGCAGGTAGTCGCTTAAGTTAAGCGCTTTCCCTTGTTCTTAACATTTACTTAAACGAATTTTGAAAAATGGATTTTGTCTTTGTTGCCTTGTTTCGACACTGGAGTATTGTCAAGGGAAGGAAAAAGGGCACCGAATGTAAGGGAAGCACCGTAAGAAGAATGAAGAGGTTTCCTTCGAAATAAAACATGTGGCCAAAAAAATTTTATTGGAAAGAATTGGAATATTATGCAATGTGGCGCGCACACACTAGCCTCCCTGGTACCTAGTTTCGATAGAGCCGAAAGGATCCTCGCTCTGGAACTTTTTCATCCCTCGTCCATTTTCACTATATCCAAAAGCATATTTGCCACAAGTTCCTTGCACTGTTCCTGCCTTGCCTTATAGTCTTCTTCCAACATGGCCGTTGATCTACCACTATCAACACAATCCAGCAATTTCACAGTTGCCGACAAACGCTGGATTGAACCATATTCCCAATGCCAGCAGCTTCGTATGATAGTATCAACTTTATCATCACCTGTTTTTGGGAACATCATTTTCTGACGCAGGTCGACAATTACTGGTCCGTGGCGTTTCCCAAACCACTCGTTATCGTAGGGCTCGTAACCACGGATCATGTAAAAGAAAATTGACCCTATCGAGAGTTGCTCTGTACGAGGGCCAAGATACCCAAAGCTTCCGCGGTGCCTTCTACCTTCATTGTCAAATACCCTGGCGTAAGGAGCGATGCCAACTTTAAGAGTAGTATTAGCGACAGTTGTATTGTTAAAGTTGGTTAATTTTAGATGATCCTCCTTGTTGAGGAGAAGGTTTGGTGGCTGGATATCATCATGTGCATATCCAAGGAACTCAAGCTAAGTAGTAGTATTCGATAACTTCGTCATCCACCTTAAAACTAAATATCGTGGTTCACTATCCTCTACGTTTAGCACTCGCTTGGTCACCAGACTCCTCGATTATTGTAGTTGGAGTCGTTGATCGAGAGTGTCACCGTTGAGAAACCGTAGAAAATTTGTGTTTGGAATACGGAGGAAGCTACGAACGAGATCGGGACACTGGGGGCGAGTTTCCAGTAGGCCAAAGATACGATGCTCGTTATGAATCCGCGAGTCATCATGTTAGATAGAATATTTCAAGACAATATCCTCCGAGACTTTATAGACAAGCTCGTCTCACCCCAGGACAAGGGTCCAGCTCAGGTAGTTGGTAGGGAGAAGTCATGGTGCTTGCTTGGCTGGTACTTGTAGTGTGCTTACCTAATCGTTCCTCGAGAACCGACAAAGGATTGTACTTGATAACTGGATACATTGTAAAGGCTAATGGCGCCATTAGCGGGCCTCGTGCATGTCAATATCGGGATCGGCGGGTCATTAAAGGCCTATAGTATATATTCATGGTAGTGTAATGCCTAGCAACTTATTTCGATGATAGTAGAACCGAATCCACATCAAGCAACAATCCAAGCACAAGAAAAAGCGTGCCCATTTGCGGCTCAAGAACGAAGGAAGATGAGTATCCCTTTAAGCGCCAAAGCGTCCAGATCTCGCTTAAGTGAGGGATTTAGCCAATCAGAACATTTCTGTTAAATTATTATTCCTTACAGCTGCTTTATATTTTTATAATATTATTTTCAACAGTTTACTACTAGATAAAGGCTTGCTAATTATACTAAATATGTAAGCCTTGCACTGTTCACTGTTTTAGCACATTTTATCACGTGACTATGTTGCAGGGTCTGGACGCTTTGGCGCTCAAGGGGATAACAGTGATGTCAGTTCCATCAAACCCCGTGACTATGTATCTAGACCTTGATCCATATACCAGCCGCATTCTTGACCCAATCGTTCCTCGCAATACAGTCGTCACATGGGTCTCTTTTCGAAATAGTTTCCATGTTGTGCCTTGGGGTGTAGGTGCCGCAATTCGGAAGGCGCATTATCCTGATGCCTGTAGTCTCGATGGTGTCCTCACAGAGCATCTTGGTTCTGATCCCCACCAGTCAGTCATTGAATAACAAACCTTCCTTCCCCCCCAAAAGAGAACAGAATATACCTGTATTCTGGCAAATATAATCCAACTGCAGCTTTAACTTAGAAATTTTTGGTAAGGGACGAGATAATTAAAGCATCTCTGGAAATTTTTAGCATGCATTGAGAGGCAAGTTTATTGTGATGTGAACCCGATCTTCTATAACTTAGAGTTATGCCTTACAGATACGAAAATACCCCGCATGTTGGTGCTTAAGAAACCACCCCTCTCTTACGGCGGATAGCACCAAACATCAACATGACTTCTGGAAAGGCCAGCATCGATAACTTGTACCACATCCACCATATCTGGAAACCGCCGCAGCAGGAGCAGATTTTAGATGGTATGAAGAGTGCTTGTCGAGAAGTTGTCAAAGGAACCGGTTGGGCTTCCTCTTCAGACCTTGGATCACGTGGACCAAAGGATTTGGGAAACGTAATATTTCAGTCATGTGCTCCGTGGTGTCGCAAACCTGAATTTCCCAATCAAATCATGATCATGAAAGACACAAGACCTAGACAAGTTAACACCTAAAAACTCTATAGCACATACTTCAGGGCTTGGTATGTCTATGGCTCCCACTAGTTAAGCCATTGAATAAGGTTCGTCCTAATTCATCATAGACATGCGACTTCTTAACACGGAAACTTTTGAGGTTGAAGAGTTTATCGACAATTCCGGACTGAAATATGCAATTCTTTCGCATACATGGGGCAAAGATGAGATCAGTTTCCAGAACATTCAAGCCTTGAAAGCAGCTGAGAAGAGGACGACGGGCTTCAGCAAGATCGTGAACGCTTCCAACGTCGCCAAATCTCATGGTTACTCTTACATATGGATTGACACCTGCTGTATCGATAAGCACAGCAGTGCTGAACTATCCGAGGCCATCAATTCGATGTATCGTTATTACAAGGAGTCGTGCG
Source organism: Bisporella sp. PMI_857 (assembly GCA_021307315.1). Taxonomy (NCBI): domain Eukaryota; kingdom Fungi; phylum Ascomycota; class Leotiomycetes; order Helotiales; family Helotiaceae; genus Bisporella; species Bisporella sp. PMI_857. The sequence continues at coordinate 127,777 of JAJSPD010000069.1, forward strand.
TTTGTTATGTTTACTTCGCAGATTTCTTTGGTGACAAACTAGGCGTCACGAAGGCTGAGAAACAAGCTCTCCGATCGACTCGATGGTTCTCAAGAGGCTGGACTTTACAGGAGCTTATTGCGCCTTCCAAAGTAGAGTTCTACTCGGCTGACTGGAAATTCTTGGGCACCAAAAAAGATATCCAATATCTGCTCAGCGACATCACGGGTATCGACCTTCTTGTTCTTAACGGCGGCGACCCTATGAAAGTAAGTGTTGCGCGAAAGATGTCATGGGCAGCCAAACGGGAGACAACTCGAATTGAGGACACGGCATATTGCCTCATGGGTTTGTTTAACGTCCACATGCCACTCTTATATGGCGAAGGAACAAAGTCTTTCTTTCGCTTGCAAAATGAAATCCTAAAAGACACCAATGATCAATCAATATTTGTGTGGCAGCCGCCACTAGGTCCTATTGCTAATGGCGAGTATGAACCTGGAGAGTTTGAGCCGCTCGCATCCTCGCCCAAGTTATTCGAGACAAGTGGTCGATTAATTTCGTCCGTGTCGCCTAGAAGACATCAAACCACTCCCATCATGCTAACTAGCGAGGGTGCGAGAACTTCACTTCTTGTTCTTCATGACCGAGACAAACACCAAGGGGCAGCTGAGGCATTCGGAATTTTGGATTGCCAGTATGGTCCCATTCCAGGGACATGTCCCTTAGTCTCACTCAGTTGCATTCCTTGGGGTGATTCCGTGGCTTACATCAGGAGCCCGGGATCCTCTATCAAAATGCTTAACATTGATCTCGGTACCATCAAAGGTATTCGTAGGCTCGGTTTTGACCCTGACGAATATGTGTTTGAAAGGTCTTCATATAAGGATGCTCTAGGTACGATTTAACATCTACCTTAACACGCTCTCTACCTTGCCCTTATTAATTTCCCGGATTTTTTCTGCAGATAATTTCCTCCGGACTCGACTTAACACTTCAGGTACTTGTTCTTTTATGGAAATCACCCTATCGTGGGCAACAGCAAAAGCTCAATCTGCGAACCAACCACTAGCAACACACGTGAGAGCTAGCGATAACTATGAAGTTGTTGATGTCTACCCAAAGGAGGGCTGGGATCCAGCAACATCAGTGGTGCATAGACTTGATTCAGCACAAAACGTGCCAATTCATGCAGCCTTGTTGATTCGCTGCCGCAGCGACCTTGAAGATCACGATCCTAGAGATCTTTTCATCATCTTGCTAGGCGTGTATAGTATAGTGCACGTCATATCAGCTAGTCTCCCGATTCACCTGCAAAGAGTGGTCGAGGAATATAACTCTAAGCCAACGAAGGCTTCATCTAACCGGTCTCAGAACAAGATAAAGGTACGCGCAGGATCCTTGGACATACCTGCCATTGTGGAGACTGAAGTAGTCTTGATCTCTGGATCGCTCAGTCTTCTCCTTACTATAGATGATGCGACATAAGAGCCGGCCCCCAGCGACAGAGCTTGGTTTTACCTACCAACCATGCAGGGTTGTCGCCAGATAAGGATTCATGCATCGACTTTAAAAAATATCTAACGAAGAGAATGCATAACACATTTCCTACAAGTATGGACAAATATGGACAAGCGTATCTGGCCTTGAAGTATCATTAATTATCTAGCATTCATTTACGACTAGGTCTTTTAGCAATCCTCAGCAAAAAATAACGCTTTTCAAGCTAGGTTCGCTTGCTGGACAATGAATGAAGCTGCAGTCGGCGCGTCATTCGAGTACTAGTCAAAAGATCGTCAATACGATTGCTCGCAATTTATTTCAGAGAGGCTTACATTCAGATGAGGATCCGAGACAATGATACCATGCTCGCAGATATTATCACCCTTGTGACATATAACAAGAGTCTTGGATGCAGGAACAGTTCCCACGGCTGTCCCATTTTTTGGGTCGCCGAAAACAACGACTAAGTGGAATTAGCTTGATACATTGTATATGACCTCTAACATTCTTGGAAGAAAAAATTTGTACCTGAGTTTATTTTTGCGGTTTCAGCAGCAGTGAACTGGCTGGCAGCATTGTGCACGAGTTGTGCTCCTTGACTGTGCTGCAATCAGTACGAAGCTTAAAGCCAAAGGCAAGAATCGGAGAAGTTGGACAAACCTATAGCCACTCATCACGATCTTTGTATTTGGGCACTGCACGATAGCCTGCTGAACCAATGTCTTCATCTTAGTGCTCCCACTTGTACTCCCACCGACCAGAAATCCGAAGATGTCCGCCGAATAATCCACACCTTGAACTGCGAGACTCGCTTCGCCAATGAGGTTTGCGACAGCCACAAATAAGGGAGGACCGACTCTCGCGCCAACGTTGCCTGCCTCGACAGTCCCTCGCGCAAAGATTATGGTCAACGCTTTGCATGGCGACCCGTTGACGAGATCATTTTGCGTATCCGACGTTGCGAGCTGACGCCGGACGATGGGTGTACTAACAGCTAACGGCGCAAGGAAGAGAAGTGGGTATAGGAATTGCATCTTGGAACTTTTTCAGCGTGTACCTCAAATCAAGCAACAAGATCGATTGAGATACAACTATCTGGCAAGATTCAAATATTGAGACAGGCTGGAGAGAAAGGCCATCTCCAGCTTGATACCGCGGTTTACTTGTATTTGAGCTGGCGATGTGATTCAGCGTAGTATTGCACCGCTTTTGGAATTATTGCTCCGAGATGTATAAGCGAAGCAAGGTTTGGAAAAACTCGCCATTGGTTGAAATATCTCTTTCTAAGTCCGCGTTGAGCGTGTGATCTGTAGCCGCCCCTCTCCTTCCATAAAACTGGATATAAGATCTTGGAAAGTGGGTAAAATCTTCCCTCTCTAGCGGTTTGTCTGCAAGCTCTTTTACCCCGCATGACCACGGCACTCGCCTTTCATGTCAATCATGAGGCTGTTGATGGCGTTACTAAATACACTGTGTTACAAATCAATATCTTTCTTCTTTTACGCCATCCTAAGAGCTTGGGATATATTCAATGAAAAGCCTTTTTTTTCCATCATAGGACGCGGACTATTGCCAAAATTGGAGATCACCTCCAGGGTATAATTTAAGAGTTGTTGTGGGGGGGCAATCCGGGGATATAGTGTTCAGCTGAATTCGAGTATGCGAATATATCGAAATATCCATATAGGAAATTCCAATTTTGGAAACGATTATATTGAAAATCGTCATTTGCATGATTTTGCGAAATTTGACCAAGCAGTCGTTGTTGACCTCGCTTACAGAAAGGGGTTGAAGCGACGAAGTGTTTCACGTGATTCATACTCTTGTTAATAATAAAGGCGCTCGTTAGGTGTAACGATCGAGAATCGAAAGCTTACTTTGTAGTATTGTTGATATGATAATATATCACGTTTTTATATGGGGGCCAGCCCCCAAACCCCCGATCCTCGCTGCGCTCGAAAAAAAAGATGTTTTTATAAGGGGGCAAGCCCCCAAACTTCGCTGCGCTCAGAATCGAAAGCAGGGTCAAGAGCCTGTAAAAGGGTCGAGAGCACGCTCAAGAGCCTGTAAAAGGGTCGAGAGCACGCTCAAGAGCCTGTAAAAGGGTCGAGAGCACGCTCAAGAGCCTGTAAAAGGGTCGAGAGCACGCTCAAGAGCCTGTAAAAGGGTCGAGAGCACGCTCAAGAGCCTGTAAAAGGGTCGAGAGCACGCTCAAGAGCCTGTAAAAGGGTCGAGAGCACGCTCAAGAGCCTGTAAAAGGGTCGAGAGCACGCTCAAGAGCCTGTAAATATTGGGGGCTAAGCCCCCAAGCCCCCTTATTTCGCTGCGCTCAGCCTTCATGGTCAACATACCAAACAGCTTGTAAACGGCCTGTGCAAAAGCCTGTAGAAAAGTTAAAAGCCTATAAAAAATTCTATCTTGGGGGCTAAGCCCCCAAACCCCCCTATATCGCTGCGCGCTGCGTTCAAAGCAAACGCACGAGCCTGTAAACGCTCCGTGCAAAAGTGCAGTCACGTTACACACCTTTTTTAAGTCACATGATTCTTTTTGAGCCCTCAACCACCAATTTTCGGCATCACGTGCCCCTACACACTGGGTCCTGACTTTAGTAAGAAAGCAAGCTTTCTAATGAAAGGGCATCTGGTACATAGCCTGGCAATGATAGTATGCAGATATGAAGGTTAAGCATTATAGCTTGCAACCCGGAATCTAGTTGATTGTAGTTGAGTTTGATGATAGTGCGTAGAGAACGCATCTTCTTGCAGTCCATCATAGCGATAGGCAACACAACCTCAGAAGGGTTCTTGGAAGAGACTCAGTAACCGGAATAGGGCTATCTTGATAATCCGAACTAGGAGTATCCTTGATTGTGGTTGGTGTGATGGTCAATAATCAATAATCCTGATATTCATGACGACCTGAAATGTCAGGCTTCCGGAAGCCTAATTTAGCCCTGTAGTTCTAGTCTGTGGACTGCAACTCCGCATGCAAATATGCCTCAGCTACTCCCACTTCAGCCTGAACACGTAAAGGATCTGGTTTTTCTGTGACTCGGTGATCATCAGCACTCTTTCTACAAGTTGCGGCTGAGAATCGACCCGCTAATTTGCGAGTCGGCCACAGATGGTCGCGAGATGTCTGTGAAACACTCATGAGGCTTTCCTATGGTTGCATTTCTGATGCGCCTGCTGGGGTAAGTCGGCGAATGGCTGAAATACACACCTATTTCTGAGGCAACACGGCCTGAATGAAGGCTGCCACCACGTTGCCTAGAATATCCAAGTCTAAACAATGAGCCTCTTCTGTCAGCATGACTACAGACATCGATCTCGAGGCTGAGGGAAGAGTTTTCATCATTTTAACCTGCCCCCATACTGTCAATTCATAAAGAACTGCAATTTCGAGTTTTGGCTGCATAGCGCAATCTGCAGCCATGTCTATGTACAGCTCCAGTTCCGACGATGATTCGAGACGAAGGGGTCCTCCAAATCCACCACCACCACTGCCTCCTCCTCCTTCTCTTCCGAACTCCAACAAGAAAAAGAAGAAGAAGCGATATCCCCCGCAGGAAGCTATCAACAAGATATGGCAGCGATTCTCGGTCCCCAAATTCAGCAAAGCGACAACTATTCTACCGTCTGCCCAGCTGATCTCGTCGGACCCTTCCAAACCAGCACAATCGAGACCTACACAGAACAACCTTCTTGTATCAGAGGATTTCCAACGGGCTGTGCAAGAATGTCGGATCAAGGTGCAGAAACTTATAAAGGAATGCAAGAGGGTGAATATGCGGTATCGCGATCCAAGTTTCGACATCGACTGGGACTTGAAGTGGGAGAAAGGATATTGCCTCAATGGCTTGATCGACGGCAGATTTGAGTTGAATAGCAGAACTTTGTCGAATCTGAGTTCGCAGGTGCCGAAAGCTGTGAAAAGGGTGCACGAGATCTTCGAAAAACCTACATTTCTGAAAGAGAAGAGTGTTCCGGCCGACGTCAAGCAAGGAAATCTTGGAGACTGCTGGTTGATGGCGAGCTTAACGGCATTGGTGAACATGGAATTTGGGATAGAGAGGATCTGTGTGGAATATGACACGAAAATCGGTATATATGGTTTCGTCTTTCACCGGGATGGTGAATGGATCATTTCTATCGTTGATGATAAGCTGTATCTTAAATCGCCTGATTGGGACTCCCCATCCGTACAGCGTCATCTACTGGAGCAGACTGATAGAGAAGATGTGGAGAAAGAATACCGGAAGACCTACCAAACTGGATCTCAGGCGCTGTTTTTTGGACATTGCAAAGATCCAAACGAGACTTGGCTACCGCTCCTTGAGAAGGCATACGCCAAAGCACATGGTGACTATGCGGCTCTCGGCGGTGGTTGGATTGGTGAAGGGCTTGAAGACCTTACTGGAGGAGTAACTACTGAATTGCTGACATCTGACATCCTGGATACTGATGAATTTTGGAAGAATGAAATCATGAAAGTCAATAAGGAATTTCTCTTTGGCTGCTCTACAGGGCTTCTGGATGGAGGGTATGGGACCAGGGATGGAATTTCCGAGGGCCATGCGTATGTTATCATGGAAGCGCGAGAGCTCTCGACTGGCCAACGGTTGCTAAAGCTTCGAAATCCATGGGGTAAAAGCAAGAAAGGTATTTGGGAGGGTCCATGGTCTGACGGCAGCAAGGAATTTACTCCAGAGGCGCAACTTGAACTGAATCATAAGTTTGGAAATGATAGTGTATTTTGGATATCATTTGAAGACCTACTTCGCAAGTATCAACATTTTGACCGAACAAGGCTCTTTATGGATTCTCCAGATTGGCGTATCACCCAGAAGTGGATCAGCGCAGAAGTTCCATGGCTTGCTCAATTCGAGCAAAGATTCACAATAGTTTTGACAAAGGAATCACCAGTGGTCTTAGTACTAAGCCAACTTGATGACAGATATTTTGACGGACTTCAGGGCCAGTACAGCTTTCGCCTACAATTCCGACTGCACAACGTCGATTCTCCTGGAGAGGAGGATTATATTGTGCGAAGCCATGGAAACTATCTTATGGAAAGAAGTGTTGTCACAGAACTGCAGAGTCTGCCGGCGGGTGCCTATTCTGTGTTTGTTCAGGTCGCAGCCGATCGGGATACAAAAGAGCCTTCTGTCGAGGACGTTGTAAAATTACAATTAAGGAGAAAGGTTGACAATGATAAACTTGCTCAAGTTGGTGCCATGTATGATCTGGCTCATGGCAAGGTTGCTGCTCACCTGGAAGCTAAGTCCGAAGCCCGAAAATCCAAAGATAAAGCTAAAGCTCGAGAGGCTAGGATTGCCGCACGAAGGAAGAACTGGGAAAAAAGACATCTTAGTCGGGAAATTATGCGCAAGCAAGACAAAAAGAACCAAGCGAAGCAGGAGGCCAAAGACGCTGAGGAAGCAACAAACGAGAAGGAGAGAGAAGCAAAGAAGCCAAAGGACCAAGCTGTGCAGACTGAAGAAGTCAAACAATTGCTTCCGCTGAAGCAAGACAAGGGCATTCAGACCGAAGATCCTTCGAAGCTTAATGCAGATGTCGCAAGCGTAGCAGACTTAGATGTGAAACCAACGAATGACAGAGATAAAGCTGTTCAGACCGAGAACTTCTCACCTTCGTCCACCATGTCCCGGACTACACCAGAGACGCCCAACTCCAACCTCGTCGCAACTTCATCACGGCACTTCAGTCGCTACCCAGCCGGTCCACCACTACCTCCTCCTCCTCCCCCTCCGTACAACCGCCGCAGTTCAACTTCTCAGCGCCGCTATTCCCACGGTCCCCCACCTCCACCACCAAAACAATATCTCGTGACCGATGACGATTCCAGCGCAAGTCCCATTTCCGACTTCGACGATTTCTACAGCGACGATGACCCCACACTAAATCCTAGGCCAATTGATGGGAGGGAAAATTCCCAGCAGAAAGCTAACAAGAAAAATAATGATGACGAAGATGAGAATGAGCCTGAGCCTTGGAACGCGGTGTGCGTTATTGGATTTAGGGTTTATAGTAAAGATGAAGGCCTGGAGGTGAAGGTTTATGACGAGGAATTGGAGGCTTATGAAAGGCTGAAGATGGAGGAGGAGGAGGGTACGAATGGGGATGTCGAGGATGAACAGAACGAAGGAGACGTAAAGGATAAGTCGCAAGTTAATGATTTCACGAATAACGAAGCTTCAACGTCCGAAGACACGGCACTTCCTATCCGCGAGAAGGAATCTTGAATAGCACTGGATTTCATCTGTCTGTAACGTCTCATCATGTACCCGAGCTAATGATTGGGCAACGAAATGAATATATAATCTTCACTTTACCTGATAATCCCATTTTCAAGGAGCTTGATATCCACAACTGAATTCTATACTTTCCTACGGATGCTTCAAGGCGACTATTTGTTTTTTTTTTCGTAGGCGCTCTACGCTTGGTGTATCCTATGCAGCCAAAGTAAGCACGGATCTGACGTTTCCTATTCTTGGAAGATACTCGCTTGTAAATAGAAATGTGCCATCCTAATCTCAATATACTTGACCCTCACAATTGCATCTCCTCCAAAGCATATCATGCCCTGTGCCGGCTCAATGAGGACGAACTATGAAGCACCCCCAGCCTTCCCTCGATAATCGATAGCGCGACGTCCCAATGATACATATCCTCCGCGACCATCTCTACCCGTCAAGGTCGCCATCAAGGTACGAAAGCTTATTCAATCCCATACCAACGGCAACAGCAAGACTGCACCCCTCGCTCCCTTCCCTAAAAAAAAAACCGAGGCAAAGCGATTCGACCTAACCTAACCTAACCTAACCTGACCTGACCTAACCTGACCTGATCCGACCCATCCCGCCAAATTACGCACAAAAAGAAAAAGAAGGGGAAAAAAGAGAAAAGGTCCGCTCAGAACGCTGCGGGTAAGCGGGTGCCGAATATGGAATAGCGAGGCATGTTCATGCTTCCATAGTTGCGTTACACGGAGCTTCCGAGCGCTTTCCCGAGAATCTGGGTTCTCTCTGTTTCTCTTTCTCTGGTTAAAAAAATATAAAATAAAATAAAATAAAAAAGAGGAGGGGGAAGGGGGCGCAAACAAGTAGAGGAGGGCATGTGAGAATCCGAGATGTGCAACGGTTGGCAAGAGAACACATGTACGGGTGGCGCTTGCAGAAGGAATATGGACAAAGGAACAAAAGAATATCCGAAAAAGAATTAGTTTTGTCTTTGAGAAGGGTATCTACAGCCAATGCCCATAAGCAACCATAAAATCCCTTCCCACCCCGCAAAAATGCATTAAAAATCTAGCCTTTTCGAAAGCCAATAATGCTCCCAGCCCGCCCTGGTATGAGAACTCGTGAAACCCATGTTTTATGCAAATCGTCCGAAAATTGGTGTCTTGTCTCCTGTGATACCCGCCCCCCATGAAAATGCAACCTAACATGATATGCGATGACTCCTCATGCATAGCCTGCTGAATCAACTTTTCCTTCTGCCAAAATGCTGATAGGTGTGCTATGTCTCTACAACTTCGCGTCCAGTTCTTCGAACTCGCTGATGTGCTTGACGGCCTGTCGTCCTTGGCTGACTACCATCTTCGATTTGAATTCCCGCACATCTGTAATCACAAATGGTGTGGTGCCATTTCCCTCTACCTTATCCGAAGGCTCTTCCTTGGCCTCTTGTTCAGGCTTGGTGCTCGATTTCGTCAGACCCAGAGACGAAATCCTCTCTACAACCTCTGTGACATCAACTACTGATGATTTGCTGTTGTCTTCCTGTGGCGCTTCTACTGTGACTTGCGAATTGAGGTGGATAGCTAATTTGGACCTCGTAGGGGAATTTGGAATAATGAAAGTATCGTAGAACTTAACCATATCGTTGTGACTCAGTGCTTTAATTTGAGCAGCGTCTTGGTGAACTAGATGTAAAGTTAGTGGAGTTGATAGTTAAAGTTGGCAAGCCTACCCTGCTCAAAGTCAAAAGACTCTACACTGATATGTTTCCAGAAACGATTCGTCTCTTGATCAAGGTTTTTCAACTTCTCTAGACGAGAATTGATCAAGCTCTTCTTGTGCTTTTCAAACTCAATTTCTGACATGTTTACTAGCGTCTTTCTGTAACCAGCAAGGAAAGAATCAATGCGTGCTTCGAGATACTCGCAATTCCTCTCGCTTTGAATGATGAACCTAAAGCCAACTGTGGTAGAAGTACCGCGCATGCCGCTGAAGACAACGTATCCAAGTTGTTCCTTTGTTCGTAACTGGTTGAAAGCTGGCTCGTGGGTCATCTGGTCAAGTAGTTGCGTCTTTGCTAGAAGTGTCCGGTCTGAGATGTCACCAACTGTAAGAAGATATTCTATACAATGGTTAACATTTTTAGGGTCAGCTAGAGTCTTGTGGTAGACAAAATTGGCGCCGGGAGGAAATATCAGGTTTCTTGAAACAGGCCACTGAGTCCGAGGCAGTAGTCTAGGCTTCAATGTAGTCTCGACTAAGTCACCCAACTTTAATGCATCTTCCTTATACAGATTGCCATGCACAAGTGTCTCGATATGGATTTGTCGCAGCAGTTGAGGGTAGAACTGTTGAATGTCCTCTACATCAATATGTGGCAATTCCGGTCGCCAATGTTCACCTAAATAGCCCCTCTCGCTGTTTAGCCAGCTAGTGTGAGAGCCAACTTGGTGAAAAGGCTGCTGGAAATCAGCATTCGCTAATGCTCTGGCCATCCTTTCCTTTATAATCTCGAATCTTTCTGGCTTAACTTCAAGGTCCCTCATTGTGACCAAGACCTTCTCGAGCAAAACTGACAATTTATCATTGTATCCTGATACGGCAACCTCTATACCTGATGAATGGCTTTGAATAGAGTAATTAAGCCCCGCCAACTCCGCATCATAGGAATACTCTTCCAAAGCATCTTGAACAAGGTCGGTGTAGAGTCGTGCCTTGAGCGCATTCTCTGCTGTTATCGATGGCAAAGGATTTCGTAAAGAAACGAACAGATTAGCTTTCGGAACCCAGAACGTGTCATCTTTCTTAAACCATATCCTCGCCTTGTCATCATTTCGAAGTAGCTTTGGCTCAAGCGCAGCCTCTTTTATCTCTTTCTTCTCAACCTCGAGCTTCGTAGGGATAAATGCGTTCTTGTGAGGCAGATGTAACTCAGGAAGTCGATCTTTTGTAGTAGTTGAGTGCGCCTTTTTGATCTCTTCAATAAAGTCGAGTGGAATCTTTTCATAAGTATATTCGGTCCCATACCACTTTTCTTTGGATTTCCATGACCCCGGCATCTTTTGGGATACCACAGTCATTCGGAAGTTATCTGGCCGTAGACATACTAAACCAGCCTCGATTCCAGCCAGGTTAAATGTTCGCAGCCTGTATACGTGTTAGTATAACTTCAAGGCGAATACATGTGGTCATGAATTCTGGAAGGACGTACTTGCTTAACCCACTAAGAATCCATTCCCTGGGCAAAGGGGTTTGCATTACTGCACCTATCTTGCTGGTGAAACTACTGGCCGGCATTTTTTGTCTGAATTTGAACTCAACGTCTGCCAAACCTTTCTGCTCCTCGAAAATCCATGGAGCCGGAGGAGATTCCTTTAGGAGAGAAATATATTGGAAGAAAACTTTGACAATCTCTTGGTAATTTGCAAGCCCATCTTCGGTCAATCGAATTTGGCACTTAAATATGCCTGGCGTTCCTGGACAGACAGGCCAAACGCCAGCTCCGAGGCCACTTGCCCAGCCTCTTGATTTGATATAAGACATTATTGATCCGGGACCCTCGTGTCCGATCAAGTGGCTAATATATCGACTGGGTTGCGACTCGAAAAGTAATTCCTCGTCGATGAAAGGGAAACATAAATCTAGCTGCCTCAGATCCATCACAGGTTTCGCAAAGCACTGCGTTAGAAGATCATCTGGCCTGAATGGGACCTCACCTTCCCATCTGTTCTGCTCTAGGTTCTTATTTTCTACTCCCGAAAACAAATCAACGACCCAACTTTCTAACTCATCCAAAGATTCTCTCCCTAAGACAACCAACTTCATTCTGTTCGCCGAGTAATGTTTCTTATGAAACTCCATGAACTTCTGTCGTACATCCATTCCCTTGGCTTCCGGCTCAGTCTTGAGAACCTCGTAGTTTCCCGTGGAAAAATGGCAATATGGATGCTTCGGATTTGACAACGACTTGTCCAGCTGGTGTAATCGCCACGTATCGCTCTGCAAATTCTTCTTGTTCTCGGAGTCCACCGCTCGCAGTTCTCGATCAAGTGTGTTGGCCAAAAAGAGAGGAGAAATGAAGAATTGGGCGAATCGATCAAGGGCTCCGTACAGAGGTGAAGGATCCGTAGCTGTAGCATCTTCAGCCGTTTTGGCTGCAATCTCGAAGTAATAATTCGTAGATGTGGCACCGGTGTATGCATTGGAGCTTCCGGAATGTGAGGAGAGGTATTGCGAATATGCATTTTCTACTGGATATTTCTCTGTGCCCATGAATAACAGATGTCTGCCATTGATCATCAGTCTTAGTTAAACTGGAGCGTTGGGGTTACGGGTGGCGTTACTCTACTGCATGTGCAAGGCCAGGCATATCTGAATCGTCACTGAAGTTTCCAACATTGACATCCATGGCTGCGCTGGCCTTGTCGGTATCTGCATCGTGAACGAGCAGCACTTCCAACTGATTAGGCAGACGAATGACTCTGTATGTCCTTGTATCAATCGACGGGGCCTCTAAATTGTCTGTGATGTGAGTGGGTTTACGCCTATGCTCCTGCAATGGATTCTCCGGCGTGGCGGGCGTCTGCGGCTGCGAGATGGTGGGCATGGCGAATATTTTTGGATCCGTTGGAGAGATGGGTGCACAAGACGGCGTTGGATGTCGAAAGAGAGAAATAGAAACAAAGCCGCGGAGAGATATAAGCAGGTGGACCCCACCAGGTGTATGAGGCCGAATATGCAGAGAATTGATTGCAGGGATGCGAGTAATGCCCCACGACTGTCTATGACTAGTGTTTCTGTTTCTGACGCTGGACCTGATGAGATTCTTGCTCTGGCATGAGTCGGGCACGACAATGAAAGGTGGTTGTGACTGTGCAGGTCGCACATGTGGATGAGAAGACCAGTAGCAGGCAGAAAGACGCGTTAAATACCATCGAAGGGATGTAGACAGTTGGCCCCATATTGCTGACGTGGGGCGGCCATGATTGGTCAATCGTTGAACAACATGTCCTCCTGCGCGAATATTCATCAACAGACAAGATCCAGACAAGAAGAAGGATAGCTTGCGTGGGAGAGAAAAGAGAGGGAAGCAAAGGAAGGTTTGGGGGGGAGGGCAGGGTAGGGGATGGGTAGGGGGGTTGGCAGGGGATGGGTATAGTACAGTAGGATACAGTTATAGTGCTCTAAGTACTTAGGGTATAGCAACAGTAGGGATAGGATAGGATAGGACAAGGCAGGACAAGGGCCATCATTTAGAGACATTCTCCATCGACATTCGCAGTATTTCCCAACGACGACACGCAACGCCTGTGCTGTGCAGTCGTCTGCAGCGTAGCACGCAGCGCTTGTCTCTCCTTTCCCCCACACCCTTCTTGATAGGCTTCAGAAGGGAAAGCCATCCTCACCCAACCATCACAACAGGGCATTTGGACTCCAGTTCCACAGATCATGAAATAGGGCTAGCATCAACCTGCCTTCCCTTTCTCATCAACTTGAACAGAGATGGGATGTCTCTAAAGGGCGGTGAATTGAGAAAACTGTTCAGTTCTGGACACCGGGCCGTAGCCTGCTGCATACCCGTATATTGGGAATCCTTCGTCTCCAAACCCAGGATCAATATGGCGCCTATATGGTGTTTATACCTGGTCTATAGCAGATCGACCTTTCCCTCACGGAGTCGTCGGGGAGATAACCCTAGCCGTACCCCAGCTTACCCGACCATCCAGGCATGCGGTAAAACCTCCGACAGGTGTATATACAGCATTAAGCACAGCAAAACATCGGACGAGGCGCCGGAGACCTGGTCGATGGGGCTCTGCGCTTCAATCGAGTTTCACGCATGGAATTCTTGGAGACGATATTATAGGGGAGCAAAGTTCGTTTTGGTCTTGAAACTAATCCACAATGGCACAACCTGGCTTTCACCCCTACCGCAAAAGCATCCTACTATAAAAACTAATAGTCGGCATCTAGCACAATTTGCAGTTTCGTTTCCCAAGATGCATCATGCACGGGAAGCACAGCAGGAAGGCTTGCTAGCGCAGCCTTGACGGATCAAGCCAGCTATGCATGAACCCCTCCCTGGATAACCATATAAGTATATTCCATCAAGCTGCTTTACCAAATACAGAACCCTCGCTTGCACTTTCTCGTTGACGGACGCAGAGTCGAAGCATGTCACATCAATCACGGGATCTTTGGTGTTATAGCGCGGCTGCATTAGTATAGACGCATGTGCAAATTCTTTGTGCGCCCACGAGCCGTCGGTACGCGGTTAGTTTTTGATCCGAATGGCTCTGCTGCCGTTTCAACTGCCATAAGCGCGGTAGCCTGGATGACCGACGCGGCATCTTCTTGCATGTTTCCATTTACCTTTTTCGGAAGACTCAATTGGTACGATCAGTTCTGACATCGAACCAGTCTGAGAAACCACGTCATCTACTGCTCATACTGCGGTTCGGCTCATGTGTCAACGTCGAACGGATGGGCACTCTTCTTGAGTGTGATAGGTTACCCCTTGACTATATCAACATCTTAGCTCATAACCGGCAAAAGCCAAGATTCTCTTGATCTAGATTAGGTTGCCACATCTGTGGTCGATGGCTTGACTTGCCTAGTGTAGGTACTCGGCTCGCCATACTTATTGTTATGCCATGAGGCTTGACTGCGCTGGTGAAACATGATATAAATGTTCAGTGTGTTAAGGCTCCTTCCTTATGAGCGGGAACATTGGCGTGATGGGACAACCCTGCATTCGATGCTTACGACTTCGCCAATAAGACGTTCCAAGAATTGCAGCAGCAGAGCTTGAAGGACTTTACATATCTTGCTGATCAAAGGACGTTTGAAGGCACTGATATCAGCTCGTCAGTTGAGCTTGCACGGATGACATCAAATCATTGCTATTTCTTGATCAAAGTACCTCAAACGCATTGGCGATCGTCAACACAAACCCACAAAATGGGGAGCTTATACTTTCGTATTGCGCAAATCTCGATACGAAGCGAGCATACAAAACTTCCTGCGGCCCGAGATCGAGAATGACCACCTAGCGAGTGGCGCACCATAATGCGCAGCAATATTCTGTTGATATATGCCGTGTCGCTTAGACATGTGGAAGTTTGTAATCGGTAGTTGTATGTTCAGATAAGTACGTTTGCGATAAACTGATATATTCCAAATCAATGCAACCCTCCATCATATCACACTAGTTTGAGTATTCCAAGAAACGACCTAGCCACCGATAACACATTTTGATACATTTTGAACGTCTATGGATTGAATATTCCACTTTATTGGTACTAATCATGACTTATTTCCTGTAACACCATGACGCCTCCAATATACTCAAAACTCCAACGCTATGGTAGGGTATCAGACGTTTCGAATACGCGAAAATGTTAAAGTGTCAAATTCTCAACAATGTGCTTAACTTCGGGAACATGCTCCGCTAGCTGATTTGGATCTCGAAACGCAATAGTTAAATCATCCGGTAATTTGCCAGAAAACAACAGATGCTATGGTGATCAGCTTGGCGGGGCTAGATCGTGTTTGGGCAGCCTTACATTTTTAACCGTGGGAAAAGTTTCCTCCTTCTCGATGTAGTCTCGAATGACCTTGCCAGTGTTGAAGTCAACATAGATCCTCGTGTCACGGATACGGACGAGAACATTGTCAAGTCTCATAAAAAGTCGGCAGAGTAATAACATTCGATCAGGCATGACACGCAGCTTGCAAGTCAAGACGGAGATCCCATTGTCATCCAGCTCGCTTTCATAAAGTACTACTTCTTCAAAGAACAGGATTGGGTCTGGTCGCTTAAGAAGTTCGATTGGGATTCGGTCCGGGCTTTGCTCAGGATGGTCAAATGGCTTGCCGTTGGTGATGGTACCAGCATAATCTGTAGAATACGACCAATCGAAAGGCTTAACAATCTCCTTAATTCCCTCGTGAGTTTTTTCTCTGCGAATAAGTTAGCAGGGAATTCACAACGGAGTCACAGCACATGCCTGCTGCTTGACCATTCCTTTGAGTACGCCACTTGAAGCATGTTCTTGTCGGTTTTGTCTACCCTGTCAAGAGCATCATACGCATTAAACTCCAGCCGCCAACCACTCTTCAGATGCTCGATCGAGACCATGTTATCACCAAAGATCATCTCCGGGACTGGAATGCCTAAAGTCTTGGACATTTCATCGATAGGACCGGATTTAGAGATCGGGAGCTTGCGTGCGCTGATTTTGAAGCCTTTTTGAGTATGCGAAACAGTCGAGCGGTCCAGGGACTCAGGCATCGGAAAGGCTTCATTAATTGCGCCGTTGAAGGCCATGATGGGTTTATTTTCAGCAATAGACCTCGTTCCAAAACTAATTCCGCTGTACTGTCAGGGTGCCTCTGAACTTTGTGGTGGGGTTGAAGTAGCTTCGTTTGAGAGCTTCCAGAGCTTTGGTGGGGTTTAGTTGGTGTTGCTGGGTCAGCTTTTAGCGTACCAATGACATGCTTGGCACAACAACCTCTACAGCTCAAACAACCAACTTCAATTCTTGACAACCACATACTAACCTGCAGCACAACAACAATAACTTCTGGTTCATTCCCAGTTTCGATAGTAATCTGTATTTGTGCTTTGAACTATCAACAAATATGGCCACGCGCACGCTCGAATCTCGCTTTGAGCATCTCTCAGTGAACGATGAAAATGATGCAGGAGATGGAAGCAAGTACCAGAGGAGCAAGGTATTTTCTGCAGTTTACTAGAGGGAGACCCAGTGCTAACAGTTTCAAGGCAACATCTGCGACTGTTACGAGCACACAATTATCTCAAAACTCTGGTCGAGCCAATCTTCTCAAGATCGCGTTACAAAACCAAAACACAACAAGCACAATAGTTACCGTTCCGTCTCAGGCAGCACAATGGAGAGGGTCGATAGCAGGATCATCCAGAGGATCGGATGAGATAGCAAAGATTGAGCGGAAATCAACTGCTATTTATGAACAGCCAACCTTGCCCAAACAGTTCCACCTAGGCATGTTTGAGATAGGTCGTCCGCTTGGAAAAGGAAAGTTTGGACGTGTTTATCTGGCTCGAGAACGAAATAGTGGCTTTGTGTGCGCACTGAAAGTGCTCCACAAGAATGAAATTCAACAAGGAAAGGTCGAAAAGCAAGTGCGCCGAGAAATTGAAATTCAGAGTAATTTACGGCATCCGAACATACTAAAGCTTTACGGGCACTTTCACGACAGCAAAAGAGTCTTCCTAATATTAGAGTTCGCCAGCAAGGGCGAGCTGTACAAGCACCTACGCCGGGAAAATCGGTTTCCAGAATGGAAGGCTGCACAATATATAGTTCAAATGGCTGCTGCTTTGAAGTATCTGCACAAGAAGCACGTCATGCACCGCGATATCAAGCCAGAGAATATCCTTGTGGGCATCCACGGCGAGCTCAAGATTTCTGACTTTGGATGGAGTGTACATGCACCAAACAATCGAAGAAACACGATGTGCGGGACTCTGGATTATCTTCCTCCAGAGATGATTAAGCCAGGGAGCCAGGACAACTACTACAACGAAAAGGTTGATTTGTGGAGCTTAGGGGTTTTGACCTATGAATTCTTGGTTGGAGAGGCGCCGTTCGAAGACACTCCGGTTATGACCCAGAGGAGGATAGCCCGGGGCGAAATGACGGTACCAAGCTTCGTATCGGCCGAGGCGAAGGATCTTATCAAAAGAGTAAGCTATCATCCTACAAGCCCGTTCTTGTATGTTAATGCATCGTAGCTTTTAGTGCTAGATCCAGAAAAGCGTATACCTCTCGAACAAGTACAGAAGCATCCCTGGATCATCAAACATTGTGTCAAAGGAGAGAGGGCAAGCATGAGTAAGTAATATCTAGAACTGCCGCAGTTTTACCTGTACGAATAAGAGCTGATTTCGGTCTATGTTAGGAGACTCAAAATCTACAGGAAGCAAGTCTTCTGCGATAAGCACTGACCGTGATGATTAATGAAGTATGAATGTACATTATCGGCGTTTAGGAATGTCCAGGTGGTTGAGCATAATGTTTGGAGTCGGAGATCAGCATTTTCCCTTCTTTAGCGCCCGCTCCCTATGCAATACAATACAATAAAGTACATGGTGACTTATAAGTCACTTACTGGTATCCTATATCCTACATCATCTATATATCTCGTCGAATGGTCTCGTGTCGCTGAAACAGGAATCCCAGACCTCGTTTACCACTTTCGTGGCATGGACATCATCTTTGCAGTTTGGCCTGTGCATCACACTCTGAATTGCTCTTTTCCTGACACAGTTCTGATGTTGCTGTGTGATGTTGAACTGATTCCTCGTAAAGAACTCCTTTGCCCATCTGCATTCACCACTTAGGCTCGATGCTCGAATCTATTTCCGTTAGAGTCTCCCACCAAGTGGTATGAAGCGTAAACAAACCTCTAAACAAGCAGCATGTCTCAGATCCATATAATCAACTTTCCATCGCAAATGATCCCATGCATGCACCATCTCATGGCTCAACGTATCCTCCAGATGCTTCCGATTCCTAATCTCATTCGCACAAATCAGGATCCCCAGCTCCGGATCAAAACCCCCGCTCTTCCTCCCAATTATATTGCCCTCCTCGTCTCGCAGCGCCGGACAGCGCATACACCTCACATTACTCGCATCCAAATTCCCGTTTAGTGCGCGGATGTTTTTCTGCATGAAGATCACCATGGGCGAGTAGCTGAAGCAGTAATCCCGCCACTCCTCACAGCGTTTTATATCGCGTTCTTCGTTGCGGATGTAGGCATCCTCGCGGAAGGCCATCAGGCCTCGCGTGGACATCTTGTTCGAGTAGATGTTGAGGAGGTTGCGCCATCGTGGTGCAGAGGGGTCGTAGCCTGTCTTCTCGGGATCATTATCGGGGAAGGAGGCCGACATTCTGAGGCTGGAGGTCGGCAGGAGCTGGCAGAATTGGAGGCGTGGGTGGTCTGCTGCTTAAACATGTCGGATGCAAGGCGTAAAAGGCTGCAGTTGATGAAAGTTTTTGTGGAGCCAAAGTCGGCTTGGCGGAGTCTTGATATTTCTGCGATTTCGGGCGCGCGTTCATCAGCTTAAAGTATATAAACGAAGTCTCTTTCCTTGCTCACTTGTCTTCTTGTCGATTTCAGCCGCTTTCTTAACATTATAATTAGATAAAATTCATTACAGAATGAAGGGGGCTAAATCTCTGACTATTGTTATAAAGCTCGGTGATATTTTCAACTCAACCTTAGGTTCTCGGCAAGGCTGACCGTATATTCAGGAACCAGTTCAATTGTGGATGAAAAAACTCTTGAACCATTACTATCAATCTTGACTTTAATTGTTGAGACTGCCGTGAAGCTGCATAAAGATGGCCATAAGGTCATTATTGTTTCATCAGGTGCTGTTGGGGTTGGCTTGTTGAGGATGGATCTTAATAAAAGGCCAAAACACCTTCCCAGAGTTCAGGCAAGTGACCTCAATTTTAAGACCTGGGATATTTGCTGACCAAGCATAGGCTTTGGCTGCTATCGGGCAGTGTAGACTTATAAGTCTTTGGGATAGCTTATTTGCACATTTTCGGCAACCTATAGCTCAGATATTGCTCACAAGAAATGATATAGCGGATGTAAGTTATGCTTACCTCTGGAAAACACACATGCCGCTAACTTATACAGCGAACTCAATACCGAAATGCCTGCAATACGTTTGCTGAACTATTGGAAATGGGCGTGATCCCAATTGTCAATGAGAATGACACTATTGCTGTTTCAGAAATTAAGTTTGGTGACAATGACACTCTTTCTGCTATTACCGCAGCGATGGTACATGCAGACTATCTATTTCTTATGACAGATGTAGATTGTTTATATAATAAGAACCCGAGAACGAATCCTGATGCAAAGGCGATCGAGGTCGTCGAAGACATTGGATTGCTCGAAGCTGATGGTATTTCAGAACCTGTCACCTATTGATGAATATGTGCTAACATCAGATATAGTTTCCAGTGCTGGTTCCAGTCTTGGGACAGGAGGCATGTCCACTAAAATAGTCGCTGCTCGCCTTGCAACATCCGCAGGCGTAACTACAATCATAACCCGATCCTCCAACCCTGGCAATATCGCCAACATAATCCGCTACCTACAGTCAAGTCCCTCATCTCCAGGCAAAACTGTCGAGTCCGCCGACGGGATCTTAGATGAGCCACTCACTCGCTCTATTGGCGAGCTAAAAATAGAAGAGAAGCCAGCAGCACCATTACACACACGATTCATCCCGAGCGAAAGCCGGATACGAGATCGTTATTTCTGGCTCCTTCATGGACTAGCTCCACATGGGGCTATATATATAGACGCAGGTGCTCACCAAGCTCTAGCTAACAAAGCGGGACTTCTCCCCGTTGGAGTTGTTGATGTTGAAGGTACATTTGCGCAGCAAGAAGCCATACGGCTAGTCGCTGTTGATCGGCTTTCAAAACCTACAGCCTCGGGGAAGCATTGGGAAGGTGCTGGTACTGAAGTAGGGAGAGCGCTAGTGAACTATAGTTCGGGCGAGATAGCAAGGATTAAGGGAGTTAGGAGTAATGAGATCCAAGGACTTTTAGGATATGCGGATAGCGAATATGTGGCGTTAAGGGAAAATATTAGCTTGTTTAGGAAGGAAAGTAGACCTGTTACACCAAGTCTAGAAATATAAATACAGAATATACGAAGTTCAATGACTTTCAACTCACGCCTCCTATAAAAATGATGAAATGCCAAGTTTGTAACTACCGACTGGTGGAAATGTTGTTTCCCCATACAATATAATCATACATATTATATGACTTGCCTCGAAAACAGTAACACAATATATGAGTTTCGAACTTTATGACTATATGCGGAATCAAATTATACATTAGACATGTCAAGAGGAGGTTTGGAATACTACTTTCAGTAGATGACAAGTCCAAAGCGGCCGCTCTATCATATGAAGAGTAACTACCAAATAGCATATAAATCCTCTTGTAAAGGAATCATCTGAATCTCTTCAAAGATCCGGTATCCACTGGATGCTATAGTGAGAAAGATTGCGGAAAAGCAAAGGGAAGAAACTACCGTTGATCTCGACATATAACGGTAATGAATTTAGGGTTGGCTGGCGGAAGAATCGTTATACTTATTACGTAGCGCTCCAGTGGCTAATCCCGCTGGACCATCCTGTTTGCACCAAAGGCAGCTTAAAACACGAAGAGGTCGAACAGCGGGTCTAAAGTCTGGAGGCATACGAAGAAAGTGCAAACCATAGAGGTGGTGTCTGCGGTATTTTAGTATCAGAATTTCGCTACTGAATATTACATTGGTTATTGGCATACAATTTGAGTGCAGCTTCTTGTCACCTGATTATTTTGAGATTTGGAAAACGGGTAGCATGAGAGATTGAAGGTGCATTGCACTTTCCCCAACACAGACAATAAATAGGCTGTATATATGACCAAACAGCCTTACCACGTACAACCACTCACGTGGGAGGAAGCCTTTTTTCTTTCTTTTTTTTTTTGCCGGAGATAGCGCTGTCGATACCCTGGTGTCAAGGGCCAGAAATGCTTATCGAATTGCTCAGGCCTTGCAGCAAACACGGCGATGAGGTGCGTGGAAGGCAAATCTGGCTTCATGACACAAAAAAACTTGGACAGGCACAACTGTGTGGCTTAATTGCTGCTCCAACCCCAAGCATTGATATGAAAATCTTCGATCTCAGAAACAATCTTCATTCTTCTTAAAAGCGTTGTTCCACCAATATTCTTATTATCAATTTTCTCTAGTAACACCTATAAAACAATGTTTCCTCTACGCATGCCTCTACATCCCTTCTGCCATTCTTCGGTCAATGTACCCTGTAATTAGATATTTCCATGCTCGTTCCACAATGAATGCAGCGTATTCACATCCGGGATAGGCTCTGGATCATCTTGGTGGTTTTGGCGTGCAAGACGGATATCACCTTAAGCATATGAAAGATTGGGATAGCAGGATTGATTGTGGCTGGCCCAACCTTTCAATATTTGCCATGCTAAAGAGAAGCCTCGGAACTCAACCAGAAATTGATGAAGAATAGTTACTCAGAGTATAAGACAAGATATATGTTAGATCATTTAGAAGTGTAAAAATAAACAATCGCTGAGCCCTGAAATCCATAGTGTAATATGAAAATAGTACTAGTGCTATCGAATCGTCTTGACTCAATCAAGCTTGTAATATTCCAATGATGTACGGACCAGACAAACCAAGTGGTAGTTACTACAATCTCCAAACTGTGATTAAAGGGTTCAGTATTCGCAATTATGCAGATTGCAATAACGCCAATGATATTTACGATAGAATTTATATAATAATGGTTTCCTCGCAGCCACAAGTTTATTCTCAGGGCCTGCCTAGTGCCTAACTTTGCATTGATTTTGTGAGACATGCCGTAGCGTGAACATGAGATGAAGTCGCGCAGAAAGATCAGGCCACAGGAGCCAAGCACCTCGGCCCGTCCGCTTGCATATGCCCCACGTCACGTCATCCTCAATGCTCTCGAATACACTGGCCTTTTCTCCTCTCTACAGTTCAACCTCGCAACACAAAATGCTTCTCCTAGGTCTCACGGGCTCGATCGCGACCGGCAAATCAACCGTCTCCTCCATCCTCTCGCAACCTCCATATAGTCTCCCCATAATCGACGCAGATGTCCTTGCGCGCAAAGTCGTGGAGCCTGGAACCCCCGCCTACGGGAAGATTGTCGCGCATTTTCTAGCTACTACGCCTGACCTTCTCCTCCCTCCCTCCGAAGGGCAAGATGTGAGCAAAGGTCGCTGGCTAAATCGGCCTGCGCTGGGAAGAAGGGTTTTTGGTGATAGCGACGAGGTGAAGAAGGATCGATTGGTGCTGAACAAAATTATACACCCCGCAGTACGGATGGAGATGTACAAACAGTTACTCTATTGCTATTTGAAAGGCTGTTGGGCGGTGGTGCTGGACGTGCCGCTGTTATTCGAGAATGGGCTGGACCAGATATGTGGAACGGTCTTAGTGGTTGCAGTTAGTGACCCGGAAATTCAGATGCAGCGGCTACGAGACAGGGACTCGCATTTGACAAGGGAAGATGCGGAGAACAGGGTGAAGAGCCAAGGAGACATTAGGGAAAAATCAAGACGATGTGAAGCACGAGGCGAGGGTGCAGGCGTGGTCGTATGGAACGACGGTGGGAAGGACGACTTAAAGAAAGAGGTTGAACGAGTAATGGAGAAAGTTACAAGGGCAAGTCCCAGATGGTGGGCATGGCTTTTGCTACTGTGCCCTCCGCTGGCTGGATTTGCAGGTTTGTGGAGTTACTATAGAGGACAGGTGATAAACACAAGGTGGAAAGAACAGGAACTAGCCGCGAAAGCAAAATTATAAGCAGATGTAGTTGTTTATAATGTTAATTTCCTGGATGGGCGGCGCTAGCATGCAAATTTTGGGTAGGATTGTATTTGAAAGATTAGAGAAGAGAGCTGGATATCTTCAATATGTAGCAGACATGTACAACACGTATAATACACCCTCCTCATGTATACCAGAGGCAGCGATTGGCAGCCACCTGGGAAGGGATAATGTAGTTTTCTGGTAGAAGCGTTCGATTGAAATTCAGCTAAGGAAGAGAAAAACTATCTGAGGAATAGTTTCTATCCAAATACATGATAATAAAGGAGGCGTCACAGAAAAGATATACATGTCTCCGCCTAAGAAAGGTAACAAAGATTCTAGAGTCTCCTAGAACAACACATACAATCATCAATGACTTGAGTACTCTTCGTTTTCAATTTGCTCTGGTAAAGGGCTTATTAGCTGGGAATCTCTCTTAAGTTTTAATTTGATTGTATCTGTACGGGCCTAGACAATGGAGCTCAGATCTTTTAAAGAGCTACCGAGACGAAAATATCTTGTTTGTTTGAGACGATATCATTTCAGACTTTCTAGCAAGCGCTCACAAGCTCTCAGACAATCTTCGCTAGAGTAGATATAGGTATATATTATTCGCAAATCCCCATATCACCAAAATTCTCCATCAGAATAAAAAGCAAGCAATGCAGTCTATCAGACACACTGCCAGGCCAACCTCATTGGAATCATTTCTCAATGCTAACGATTCCCATAGCAGACACCATTTGTCGCAGCTTGTCCTGACAGATACCCCATTTTCCAAGCTGGCTGCTCTTCCAGGACAGGAGGATGTTATTCTGCTGCTGGCTAAGTTTTTGAAACCTTCGCTGCACTTGGAGCTCCTCTCGCAACCTTAAAATGTAACGCTGCATATAGGACGTGCTAGGCTACCCATGATGCCATTTGACTAGCCGGATGGCCGTTAGATTCTACAGCCTAAAAGGGATCAAGTCACTCAACCAATTACCATACGTGGAAAGAAGGATCCATGGCTTGTAAGAGCCAGGATGCGTATAGAGGGATGTAGGTATCGAGAGTATAAGAGCCTCTCCTCCATAATTTTGCGAACAGGTACCAGTTCACGCTGTTCACTTATCATGAGGTTCCTATGTTAACCAGTAGATTAAGGTTATCCTACACAACCCATACTTCATCATAAAATTCATCACTCCTTTTGATGATCAGTTACTGGTGCTACATAAATTCGTAGGCAGGAGGAATATAAAACTAATTGCGGAAGAAATAAAGCCAAGCATGCTCCTAAAGTGTCCTTTTGAATGAAAATGTCTTCTAGAATTCTTGAAACTATTCCCCTTATATAGAAATTTTTTTTTTAATTTGCGTCACCATATCATTTTCGAAATGTTAAAGTCACATGCAGTATTTTGCGTTTTCTCAGTACAGCAAATGAAAATTAAATACCAAATCGATTACTAGTGTGGTCTCTAAATCTGCCATCCCAAGGGTTTCTTTTCTACTTAATTTCATTCTTCCTTAAGCTGTACTAATTGCGTGGCATATTCTCTATAAGAGCGCACACAAGGGTAGGCATTGGAGACTTAAGAGTTTCTAGGAATTAGGTAAAAAGGTACTTTTCATAGCAAAGTCACCCTGTTTTTAACTTCAGTACTCTTCGAAAAAGAGAAAGCCATTTCGTGATGAATGTCTACTAGAGGAAGAGGCTCCTCTGTTTGTCAGGTGCAGGAATGTCACGTGCTAAGTGGTAATAAAGTATTCGGTAGAAGCTCTAGGTTTCGGCACGTAAGGGATCGCCAGGGGTACGGAGGGTATAAGTAGAGGGCCCGGGGAGTAGTAGAAAGGCTAGAGATTAGTTTTTGTATCAATAGGAGCTGATTTTTGCCACACTACTCTATCTACCTTACACTGGTTGTTGCGTATCTGGAAGTCCCGCCGAGTTAATAATATGAATTCATTTTCAGACAGTTAAAAAGATGGCCAAGTGCACAAGGGAACAACGAGGTTTTGTACGGAATCAGCATCTGGTATAAATCCAAGCACCATCTTCGTCATGAAGCGAAGCTATCCATCATTTTCAGCTCAGAGATAGCACGCAACATTGTGACCAATGGGAAGCTGACAGCACTCTCAGCCGCAGCTAGGCTAGCTCACCTGATGTTCGGATCTCCAGAGTATGACCGCTATCGCTCAAGAGTAATTTGATTGCTTTTATGCACAAAGTCTCCTTATAATATCTATTGGTCACAAGAGATTTGCGACGATGGCCTACTGCTTCATACGTAAATAGCAATTCCTGGGAGAAAAGGGCTTCAACGTTTCATTGATCGGCTACGCATTTTTGGCCGCGTTAGGGCCTTAGGTAATAAAATCCTCTGATTCTGTCGGCACTCAACGGCGAACCTTTTTCAGAACTCAATATGAAGGTTCTTGACACAAGAGTTGTCCGTCTGAAAGATATCAACGAGTCGGAAGAGCCATATGCTATACTGTCCCATACTTGGGGGCGAGATGAGGTTCTATTTGAAGACATGACAGCAATGAACGGCTACGGAGCCCAAAAGTTAGGATACGCCAAGGTCAGAACCGCATGCGCCAAAGCTTTAGGAGATGGTTATAAGTCTATATGGATTGATACATGTTGTATCGACAAGAAAAGTAGTGCAGAGCTTTCAGAGGCCATCAACTCGATGTTTCGATGGTATAAAAAGGCTAAGGTGTGTTATGCGCTTCTATCTGATGTTTCTACAATAGAAGACATCGATAAGGCAAAAGAGAAGTCGGAATTTTGGCGAAGTCGTTGGTTCACTCGAGGTTGGACCCTGCAGGAACTTCTAGCACCAAGAAAACTTGAGTTCTTCTCCTCTAGCTGGGAATATATAGGCAGTAAAATCTCGCTAGCAAGTTATATCTCAAAAGTCACATTAATCAACATTGAATACTTGCATGGTGAAGACCTACGTTCTGCAAGCGTAGCGCAACGAATGTCATGGGCGTCGAGACGTACCACAACTCGTACAGAAGATATTGCCTACTGCCTCCTTGGAATCTTTGACATCAATATGCCTCTTCTATATGGAGAGGGTGACCGAGCATTTCGACGGCTGCAGGATGAGATTCTCAGGACTTCGAACGACGAGAGCATATTTGCGTGGGGAGAAAGAGAAGATGCTTCCAAAGCCAATACAAGACATGAACTTCCTGTGGAGAAACTTGTAGAAGAGTCATTTAACCAGCGGGCGATATCACCATTGAGATGGAACATGGCTCCTTGTGGATTGTTAGCGACATCCCCCTCCCAATTCTCCAACTCCAACCACATAATTTCTTGGCCAAAGCAAGGACAGAGTTTTGAAACAACAAACACAACTGTCGCATTGGAATCGTTTGTTATCACGGACTCAAGTTCCAAGCAGACTCAGACTGTTGTATTGCACTGCCGCGAAATATCTAATCTTGGCTATTACATCTGCGTCCCAGTTAGATTTATATCGGAGCAAGCTTCATTTGCCAGGATTAGCCCTAATATGCTTATGTACATACCTGCAGAAGTCATTTCGCCAAAACGAGGGGAATTTGCGTCATGGTGGAGAACTTTAGTTGGTAAAGAGTCCCCAAAGCGATTGAGGGTTCTAAAAGAACCGCCTGTTTTCACCATGAGTAAACAACATTCGCAACCTACGCTCGACATTCTCATGCAATACCCAATTTATGGGCCTTCCACTTCCCTCTTGGGATTTCAGCTTGTAGATACGAAGTTTTCTCATGTCGAATTCAACTCGCCTTGGAAAGGGTTAACACGTAAAAATGCTTTATTTGGATTCGTAGCTCGGCTCACATTTTGCTGTCCAGACAGCAATATTTTCGCCATTTACCTTGCCACCAGAATAATCCCTGCACTCGACCCTCCGAAAATAGGAGACGCACGGTCACTTTTGATTGATAACTTGGAAATTTCACCGAAAAATAAAATCTTTGAGCTCGACACAGCATATTTCAACAGTGATTATTTAAATTATTTAGAATCGAATATACGATCGAGACGAATGTTTCAAACAAGAACACCTGCCGCTACATGTAAGGTTGGCAAATTTCGAGTTCGAGTACACGTACAGGAGGCAGATGTAAAAGACATGCAATGTGCGTACGTTCTTCACATAAACCTAGAAGATGAGACACATATAACAGAGAACTATACCAGAGTTCACCTCCTTGGAAGTGTTGGAAGACTTTTGCTAGTCCTTTTCACACTGCAAAGAATTGTACTATACTTCATAGAACTTTTCGGTCGTCTGAAAACTGGTACCTAAGAAATATATCCCAACAGGTGGAGCTTCTGGACCGCTGCTGTAATTTTAACTTCAACGGAGTCTGCATCGATGTCGAGGGATTATCTATGTATCAATACAATGCTGGGATACGAAGCTACGCGAAGCGCCTCGCAATCAACCATATGGCCGGCAATGAGATCCTTTTCGGCAACAACATGCTGGATTCTGCAAGTTAGCAAAGGCGAATGTTGGCTTTCCTTATCCCGGCGAATCATTTCATCATCACAATTGCCTTTATGATTGTTAATATCATTGTATTAGTGATCAATAAGCTAGCATATGATTCTTGCCATATTTGAAGCGATCAGATTCTTCGTGATTTTTGGAACTGGGCAGAGGCCGATCCCCATGGCATGGGTAGGACCTCAAGCGTTGAGTATATATTGTTATACGATACCTGACAACTTCTTGTCAAGCTGTCATTGCTGATATCAAAAAAATAATCCTTAGCTCAAGGGGAATGCACACCTTGGGCGTGTTTATATGGCAAATGAAATGTTCCTGTCCTCCTTAAATCAAATAGCGTTTGTGTGGTGTTAATTTGAAGAAGATTGCCTTTTTTGGTGAATTCTGAAACACGTACTACAAACAGAGACAAGTAAGCTTTAAACATGCTGAAAACTTCCAGCAATAGTCAAATAATCTAGATATCGTGATAGAATGCGTCTATAATCATCCCCGACGCCTCTTTACGTCTCAAGCTTGACCGACCTAGCCGAAGTCACTTGGTATGCCAGGTAAGAGGTATCCCAGTCTTCCATGGCATTTTTGCCATTCGATATATTAGAACTGACTTAACGACTTGAAAATGGCCATCCAAAGTGGCCAGGCTGATCAGATTACGATTGTATCTTGTAGGATTGCTTAGAAAGGCACGTCCTTGGCATAGTTGGCGGATTAATCCTATACCTTTCCTATGTAAGCCAACATCAAGAACTATTGTACTAGAAAGTCTTTTCACAACCTTCATCTGATGTAGCGAGGTTTCTTGTTCACCTCTTTAGGGGCTCGGCGTCACAAGAAGACGCTCCTTCTGGCGCCGGCTTTGTCTGAAAGGCCCCACTCCAGAGTATAAGTATGCAACAGGAAAGCGCGGACACCAACGTGAAGCATAAACGGCGTATAGCTGAATGTATCAGAAGCCCGCCGTGTATTGACTAAATCTGTCGAGCCCAAGGTACGCTCTACAAAATACAGTGAGACTAATTAGACCTTGACTTCCGGTCTTCATGTCTTTGAGAGCATTCAAGTATGTGGTGGGGCCAGCTCTAGCTCGTAGGATCCCGCGACGCCTCCCTTCTAGACCTGGGTCACCGATGAGGATCAGAACGACGCGTGTTGAGGTTGAACATACGGAGAGCTCCAGTGAATCAGAGTCTGAGGCTTACGATACTTCATCCGAGGGGTCATCCGCAAAGAAGGTTAAGAAGAAGAAGTCTGTCCACTTTGCGGATGACGAGAAGAGTTCAACAGACGTGAGCAGTGGTGATGAATCAGAAAGCTCTTCGAGGTCTAGTTCTACATCAAGTTCGATATGCAGCAAACACAGAAAATCTATTCTGAAGAAAGTGAGTGATTCCTAAGTCGATATTAATTCTTTCACAAATTTGCAAGAAGTGATTGGTTTTTGTTGGACAGGGAACTTACTGAAACCTATTATAGTCAAAGCAGGATTCAGGCAGCAACTCAGATTCAGACAAGTCTTCTGCTTTTTGCTCAAGCTGCTCTGCTTGCAAGAAGGAAAAGGAAGAAGTGAAACCTACGAACAAGCATAAGCGGGAAGAGAACAATAAGCAGAATCAAAATCAGGGAAGGAAGCGCAGCGAACCAAGTAGGTACCTCCTTGTTCCAGATTTCTCCTTCCACAAGGCTGAACAAATTTACAAATGGGTGAATCTGCAATTGAGGTACTCTACGGTTACCTGTTCTCACTATTCTAACTTCAATATAGATATTAGCCAACAAGGTCAGGCCTTCAATCAATCTAGCCAGAGCAATAGCAACCGAAATAGCCAGAGCTATCCAGCAAATATAAATAACCAATACCAGAACCAATACTGGCCGTTCAACACCAACTTTCCAACCTCTGGCTCCCACAACCCTTTCGGCTCATTGCATCAAGGAAGTCGCTCTCAACAACTTGAAGCCCGTCATATGGCCAACGAAATGGGACGCCATATCATTCTTCCAGAGAGGGCGGATGTCATCCGACGCAAGGATGTAATAGAGCAACCTCATTATCCGCGGCCAAACGCCTACTTCAAGTACGTATCAACCAGGTTAACAAGCCGGATTGGGCCTGAAAAGTACTACTCTACAGTTCAGAAAGCGCTAACTTCAACTTAGCGCTAGAGAAGGAACACTTACAGTTTATCATGGTCATCTATATGGAAACCCTTTTGCCTTGGGCAATAATCACAGCATGCCTCATCCTATGAGTTCATTCCATTCCGGATTTGGTGGCCATGGTGCTCATGAATACCCAATTCCCTACGCAGGATCTCCCATGGATCAACAGATGCAGTCTCAACACACGTCTCATCCATGTACCTGCTATCAATGCTACCTCCGAACAATTCATCAGTTAAACGCCCATCATCAAGGCAGTCAACCGAATGACTCGTACTCCACGTCCAAAAGCCAAAAGAATGAGCGGCGTGATTCGAGTTCAAATAATGGCGGCGACATGCCTGGTGCGTGGGCCAATGATTCTAATCAGGAATCTGGAGGTAACGATTTAACAATACGTAAATCCCAATTGATAATATAATGCTAACAGTTATTAAGGAGGTATTTCCTTTGACAATAATAATTCCAACCAGAATAACAGCAGTGGCAATTCCAGCAATGTGTATTCCCCTCCAAGCAACGGCGGCGACAACTTTGGGAACAGTTTAGGCAATAACTCTTGGGGAAATTCGGCAACTAATGATGGTGGTAATCCCTGGGTGGGTAACTCAGCTAACAACTCGAATAATACATCAGGTGGGGCCACTTGGGGAAACTGCGGAGGCAACGACTCAGGCAACCCGGGAGGAAACAACAGCTCTGGAAATACAGGAGGATCATCTAGATGGGGCAATGAGAATCTCAACAACACCAACAATGCTGGAGAAGCTAACTCGAACACTAACTTCGGAAACAGCAACTCGGGTGGTTCATGGGATAATGGATTCATAAACAGTAATTCAAATAACAACTCCTCAGGAGACGGCGGTGGCGATAGCTGGGGTGCACCGCCAACCAATGCTTCCTGGGGAGATGCATCCGCTGCTGCTCAGGGAGCAAACAACAACGCGAATGGCGGCTGGAATAGCAATAATATGAACAAATCTAGAGGACCAGGAGGCAACGGCTGGAGCGGCAATAATAACAATTCAGCCAGTCCTTCAAATCGTAGCAACTCTGGTAACTGGGGTAGCAATAATAACTCTGGAGGTAATTCGGGGGGCAACTCGGAATCTAGTAACTGCGGCGGCAATAGTAACAATTCGACCGGGGGCTGGAATGGAGGCAGCGCTAGAGGACACAATAACTCTGGATTGAACTCAAACGGTGATAATCAGGGCAGCAATAACAACTCGAGTGCAGGATGGAATGGGAACAACTCCGGTGGAAACAATAACTCTGGGAACAACTCAGGTAGTAATGGTTGGAACTCTGTTGGAGGTGGGGGTGGAAGTAATAGTCCTTGGGGTAATGGAAATGATATGTCCGCAGGGAGCTGGGATGGCGGTGGACCTGGACCAACGACCAAGAACAGACTTGATCCAGGTTGGTAAGCCTTGAGCTTGCCTAATTTGGATCATACTTATCTCTACGGGTCAGATCGTCATTGTCTGTATTTCAGGGGCGCCTGGTTTTCCTTTCAATAGCCTTTTATTTTGCATTGCATTTACACTACAGGCAGTTAGGGGTTTTATGCTCCGCGATATATTTTCTTTAGTGTCCAATAGCAATTTTCATTAATACAGATTAGCTCTCTGCAAACATACAGAATTTCACTCTAATATAATCTGCACCCTGAGCGAATTGGTGATATCAAGAAAAATTAAGGTGTCGGACAACTGTGTCAGACTATATTCCTGAATGTGGTAAACTTAAGGATAGAGATACTAATACTTTATGGTATTTTTCTCTACGGAGTTAATAAGGGAAAACATAATCTTTGAATCTAAACAAGTATTTTTTGGCAGATACAGTGTCCGTACACAAAGGAGACTTGTCGTTGATATAAAAACGCCAAGCCCACCCCACCGATGACGTTCATCCTTCACTCAATCTCGACCGTCAGATTTCTCAAAAGTAAATGCCGCCACAGACATCAACGAGCTCTCTTACTACTACCATTCTGCTACTAGTTCTCATCCTCTTCGCGCTCTTTCCTAGCTTCTTCCATCTACTGTATGCTACATCCCAATTACACTATAGTCAATTAACGAAAACATAGCTGGTCCCTTCCCCTCACTCTCCTAACTCCATCCACCTATCTGCCTTCCACTAAACCAAACTCCCCTCCAAGTACGCACCTACCAACAGGCACAATGTCCTGGTCCCAAAAGACCCTCACGCTCCCTGCCAAATCGCGCGGCTCCTACCTCATCACCGATACCATTGTCTCCTCGCTCCCCGAAATTAAGAACTACAAAATCGGTTTGCTCAATCTGTTCATTCAGCATACGAGCTGTGCGTTGAGCTTAAATGAGAACTGGGACGAGGATGTAAGGGCGGATATGAGCGATGCGCTAGACAGGATCGCGCCAGAGGATCGGAAGGGCGAATTGTATAGGCATAGCGCCGAGGGGTTGGATGATATGCCGGCGCATATCAAGAGCGCCTTGGTTGGTGCAAGTGTGACCATCCCGATTAGGGATGGCAAGTTGGCAACTGGAACGTGGCAAGGAATTTGGTACCTAGAGTTTAGGGCTGCTAAGCATCAGAGGAAGATCGTGGCTACGATTCAGGGAGAGAAGATGTGAAGAATTAGTAGTTGACTATGTTCGGACTAGCGTTTGGGGATCATGGGCATATGAAGTATGAATGATGCGCAACCATGATTTGCTACTATTTCACGCCTTCTATCTCCTTGCCTCTTCCTCTTCGAATCGTTCAGCACAACCTAGACAGGGACACAGCATCAGAAAATAGACTTGGTAGCACCTGATCTTTCCTGGTGCAGTGGCGAATACAGTATATTCTAGCCATAGGAACAATCAATAAGTAAGTTTCAGAACTTACAAATATGCGAGCCTATCAGCATTCTCCCCCATTGGGTCATACTCTTTCGCAAATTGAAAATCGTCATGAAATCGACCCCCTTAGAATTTACCACAGAGTTCTAAAGAGGTCAGATTTTCAGCTCATGCTGTTGCCTGTAACGCCTTCAATTACTCGTCCGATCCTTCGCTTACGTTTCAATAATCTAACTATGCCAACCCTGAATGTAAGCCTCCATTCAAGCACCTCTCATTGGCTAGTTCGCCAATTAGTCATCAACATCTACTTTATTCAGGCGGCTCGAAATGAAAGGTAAACCAAATGATCTTCAGATCTTTGGGCTGTGCTATGCTGTGCCATAGGTGAAAGGTGAGAAGCCAGTCTTTCTTTTATATATATTATGCGTTCATGCTCAAGTCGTTATCAATTTCAATCTATTCATCACTTCAAATTATTTCCGTAATTGTATCTCGCTCATTTCTCGTAACTCTTTTCCGTTGTTACTTTAAAAGATGCATGTCTTTCAAGTATTACATCTTTTCAAAAATGCAGTAGTTCTATCATTTATAATCTTCAATACTGCTGTCTCTACATCCTCCACAGAAAATGGTACTCAGCAATGGAGTTTCGAACAGGTATGACCGACATATTATGTCCATAGCCAGGCCGCGACTGATGACATCTTAGATTACGCCTTCCAGGAATCTTGTCTGGTATCCTTGCCTGTCAAAGTACTCTTGCGCTATGTTAGATGTAAGAAATAGCTTCTCGTTGCCCTTCGCGGGATCCTGAGACTAACTATTGGTAGGTTGCTTTGGACTACTCCAAACCAAATGGAACTCGTGCCGCTATACCTTTGATTAAGATTTCGGCGCAGATAAATTCCTCTAGTAGCGCATATCAAGGCATGATCCTCGTCAATCCTGGCGGGCCAGGGGAATCTGGCGTCGATTTTATCCTAAGGGAAGGGTATTCAGACCTACAATCCGTCATCGGTACGAACTTCGACATCGTGTCTTTCGACCCTCGCGGAATGGGTCGAAGCATACCGCTTGCAAATTGCTCAGCTTCTAGCACATCACCGCTCCGCC
Source organism: Bisporella sp. PMI_857 (assembly GCA_021307315.1). Lineage (NCBI taxonomy): Eukaryota > Fungi > Ascomycota > Leotiomycetes > Helotiales > Helotiaceae > Bisporella > Bisporella sp. PMI_857. The sequence goes on from JAJSPD010000069.1 coordinate 161,604, forward strand.
GTCGAGCCTATGGTATTTCTGGGCCCACGCTTCCTGCAGCTTTCTGGGATGAAACACTTGCATCATACAAGACGTTTGGCCAACAATGTGAGGCAGCCATAGGTGGTCCTGACGGTGCCGGCCAACATATGTCGACGCCTGTAGTCGCTACCGATATGCTGAGTATTGTGGACGCATTTACTGCAACCGAACGGGGCAAGAGTGTGATGGATTCATCGTTGCTCAACTACTGGGGATTTAGCTATGGAACCTTCTTAGGACAAACTTTCGCCTCCATGTACCCTAACCGTGTCGGTCGTTTTGCTATTGACGGTAAGTTTATCATTCATAATACTATCTGAGAACTCATACTGAACCTCAGTTAGGCGTGGCAGATCCCGAAGACTACATCACTGGTGCCGATGTCTCTGACATAATTGTGGCTGATGCAGCAGTAGTATCCTTCTTCGAATACTGCTATCTTGCAGGACCAATTGCTTGTCCATTTTACATTGGCAGCAGTGCTCAAGATATCCACACCCGATTTGCCAATATTTTCGCACAGCTTAATGCTTCGCACGCCATATCTCAAAATTGGGCAAATGCCACCCTGATTACACAGGCTCTTGCGCTGATCAAGTTCACGCTCAAAGTGGATATCTACACCCCAATAACCTACTTCCCAGCAATGGCGCAGCAGCTCGTCGGGTTCGAATCCGCGATCCAAAACCTCACCATTGAAGGTATCATGGCTGCTAGCACACTTGGGGTTCCAATGGCCGGTGTACCGGGGACAGTAGCTCCACTCGATGAGTGGACCATAGGAGTGGTCTGTTCCGAACGACCATCTGTTTTCAATCAAAATACCACGGATTTCGAGTCTCATCTTGCAGAGCTAGAAGGTCAGAGTTTTATCTTGGGAGAATTCTTCAACTTCGTCAAGGCTCCTTGTGCAGGATGGCCAATTCGCGCCACCTGGCGGTATGCTGGTAAAATACTTCCTCTCTTCTAAAGTTACCTCTCTTACTAACATCATTTACAAGGGCCATTCGGGGGCTCCACTAAGAACCCTATACTCTTTGTAAGCAATACGGTCGATCCCGCAACGCCTCTAGTGAACAGCCAAAGATGGTCCCCTCGCTTCGAAGGATCCCGGGTTCTCACCATCGAAGCTGTCGGTGTAAGTTATAGTTCGGTTTCTAGCCCAGCCTCTGGCCATTGAAAGGAATTTATTCTGACTCAGATTTGACAAGCATATGTCCTTAGCAGCCAAAAACACTTGCGCCAACGAGAAAATCGGCAAGTTCTTCCAGACTGGTGAGCTGCCTGAGCGGGGCACGGTGTGTAAAGTGGAGAAAGGTCCGTTTGGTGTGGTGCTTCAAAGTTTGAGTGACTTCACGGGAACCACGCCTTCTGGCTTAACGAATGGCACTGCTTATAGCAGTGCGGCCAGCGTAAAGAATATCGCCAACGGACTTTTGGGTATTGGAATTTTAATTGCCGGTATCTCATAGGCTTTGTGTTGCATCAGTGTTCTCAGTAGTACTGTGGTGTCTTGGCATACAGCGTTGTAGTACGTATAGTATCTACTTTTTGATACGACGTTAGTATACGATTCCTATAAAAAGTGTATTATTAGTATAATAACTAACAAAATACTATACTATACACTAACCATACAATATATCGCTAAAACTAGTTTTGCACAGAATTTATACATTATTATTGGATTTATACAAGTATCGTTTTATAAAAAAAGTACGAACTTGTAAAATAGGCTTGTAAAACGCCAAAAAGGGTTTATAACTGCGCGCAGTACGTAGCAATACTACGGTCTAGTATATTATATTATAAAATTGCTAATTTTAATCAACGTACGTATACAAGCTAGCGCAATATTATATTACGCGGTGTATAGTACAGATTTAAGGGTCGATATACCGTGATAATCCTATTGATAGCGCCGTGTTGCATCTATTTCCGTTCTCTCACATATATTACAACTATATATTTATATATTCAGAGACAACAAAGAACGTCCTTCTACATAACACCAGCTTCTTGATGCCGAACCATCATTCATCAAGAGCAGTGTTCATCTGTCACTAATATTAGGTGTGGCTTTATTTCCGGTGTGAAAGCCACAGTGCCTTGATTCGTCCTAGACATTCGAAAGTCTGAACACTTCAGGATGCGTTTATTGAGTCAGGCTCTATTAAGTGACATCGGTGTCTGTATTCCAAGATTTGTTTTTGGAAGTTAGGCGGCGGCTGGGTACTATCTCTGGGCATTCACTCGCATCACATGTTTCTGTTGTCTTCACTACAATAAAATTGGACCTTCTGTATTATTCTTCAGCACACTCGTTATCTTAGCAAGTGCAGCATATTGGAAGTTTTGGAGTGTTGCTACTACTCCGGAATATTCTTTCAAAGGTCATCATCATATCTAATTACATCACCTTATCCTATCAAACGCGAAATAGCGCGTGCACAATCAAGTAAAGTCCATTATGTGCAACTGCTATCTAACCTATCATCCTTTTCAACCCCAGAGGAGAGAGTGTCCCAGAAATGTTGTACAGGGTCCATATTTGATTGCCTCTCCAAAATCGAACGAATGCAAATATTATCACTAGTTCCCCCTCTTAGACCTACACACATGTCACATAAAATGTTTTATCATTATCTCTGAACACAATCAGGAGTAAAGGAAAATAAACATCTTGTTTGCCATATATAAAAGTCTAACTCTAAAAATTTCTACCAAAGGAATGTACCGTGCGTCCACAGAAGAGGTAGAATAAAGAAATATAATTATCTTGCACTCGGCTCTTCAAATCCATTTCCAAGCAGCTACTTCCAGGCATATAATCCCCAGCTTCTGGTATGAGTCATCTAACCTTTAAATGCTCCTATAGTGGGGTCACTCTAGTTAGCCTTACTCCGCATGGATTGCTTCTTAGGGAGCATACCTATATGTAAGGGAACCCGATACCTCCGTACAAGCTCGGTTACCAGTAGTGGTGCAAGAGCCTGACTGGCCAACATGGACGCAAGTCTCATACATTGACGGGCCGGCTCCTAGACTTGGATAGCCATAGAAGTAAGAAAAATTTACGTCGTGCCCTACTACGTAACAGCAAATAATATCGCCATAAGATTGGGTAAAGCTATGTGAGACTGAAAGCTTTGTATCAGACTTAACCCTCCTTGTTTCGGCGTTCTGGATGTTGTAGCTGCTAATGATTTTGTGCAAGGTCTCCGAATAATCGTACTCATAGGACTGAACACGATAAAGCTGGCCGCCTTGAGGACAGTTGTGGGTACCAGTGGCTGTAGCCTGAAAGCTTGCTGCTCGCTTGGTGAGATCACGGACTGCCCTTGAAGAAGCAGTAGTCGGCGTAAGTGCTTCTTCCGTTGGCGTGTCATCTGTTGCTTCAGAAAATTTATCGTGTGATGGGAGCTGAGCCAATTCGGTCATATTCGGCTGATAGCCTGTTTCCGGGATGGGAATAAGCCTGAAAAGGTAATCCAAATCGTCGGTGCTCAATTCGAACCCTGATGAATCAGATTCAGAAGCTTCGATTGGGACACCAAGGGCTGTAGGAAGAATGGCAAAGACGGCTGTCAGAGCCTTAATGAAGAAGAGTGAATGCATTGTAATAAGAGATGGTCGTTTGGGTTTGAGGATATTGCCAAATGTGTCTATGCTGAGGTGCTTTAAGATCTTGTTGACCAGAGTGATGAGTGAACTTGGGGAGGACATATGACTGCTTAAATATAATTTCAGAACACCTCATCTCGGAATCTCCCATTCCATTTTGCTCAAGTTACTTCTATACAATTAACTAGTTAAACCTCTCTGAGTAAAGCATCCATGGATATCCACGTTTACTGCTTGCGCTGTTCGATATAGATACCACTAAGATGTTACGAGCTGAAAATTTTCCCACTAAGTCCAACCAGCAACTCTGCAAGTGGTCATCTAAACTAGTTATTGAACTTAGTACGGCTTCAGTATGGGTAGTAGCGAATACAAAGAAATAGGAATAGCCTGCCAAAGTCTCTCGTTTCCCACCTCTATACTTCTGTAGATAGCCAGTGGATTTGTCCTAAACTTTTTAGAGCGGATTAAGCTTTTCGGGACGGCCGCTCTACAGGGGCTCCATATAGTTGGAATTATGAAGGGCCACGATTCTACGTGTCAAAATCCTGATTCTCGTGATAGTCTGCCATAATACTTACGACAGAAAACAAAGAAAGAGAATGGAATGATAGTTTGTCTGATTATCTTAAACCCTAATATCGACAGGAGCAGGTACTAAAGCAGCTACGCTGAATGGATCATGTATCAGGCGAGTATTATACGAAAATATCCATTTTACCGGCGGAATGGACCCTATGAAGATAGGCACGACTTCAATATCACTCTCCTATGATTCCAGAGATCGTGGTATCTCACACCTCCCACCTTAAGCCCTGTAAGCAGGACGGGAACCTCACTAGCGGCAACGTGGATAGGAAGCTTTTACTCCTCATGTCTGGCACATTCGATAAGCTACAGTAGCGGCTACTATACTGTACCTGGCGACCCTGGAGCCAAAAATCTTAGACTTGCTCGTATAGCCGTAAGGAGACAAAACATCCAAGCATGCGCTGCGGCGCTAGTCCTGTAGTGTATTAGTGATGTCAAAATAAGCTTCTTCTAGAATCACTGGGCATTGGCAAAACACCTTTCCGTCCCGCTTCAAGGCTAGGCTGATTTAGCCTCACTAAACCTATCTAACGGAGAATCGGAATTTGCCCATTTCTATGTCACCCGGAAATGTTCTTGCGAACATGGGGTGCATTAATGACACAACGGGGGCGGCACCTCTCCAAAACGGCGGAATTAGGAAGCTACCGCCAGCTTGGATCGTATCGAACTTTCGCCTCCAGCCCCAAAAGAGAGGGGCAGTGTATCCTCAAGCTAATTATTATCAGCCAGTTTGCTAAGAAGTCCGTAGGAATGACAATTGTGGTTTTATACGGAAAGGGGATCTTTTTCTGCAGGGTGCTTTCGCTGGTTGGAACCGACCTAGCGCTGCTCGGCATACTCTTAATTGGACACCATTCAACATCACAGCATAAAAACTACAAGCTCGAAAGGGACTTTAGAAACAATGTGAATATTAGAGTGCAGGAAGAACTGTTGACTGACTCAAGGATGGCACAAGAACTATATGCAGCTACAACGTTATCTCTGCACGTCCTCGCAATCCGGCATGGATTTACACTTTACATGCGTTGACAGTTCAATACTGTCGGAGGCTGATGCCCCGAGCAGCCTTGGAGTCATGTATGAGTGGACATAGTCGCGTTGACGCTTATGGGTGGGACTCTAAACGCGCCACATTGGATAAGTCAGAACAGCCAACGCGGTCCTGTTATTTTCTGGAGTTAGGGGGATCATGGGGGGGAGGTAGAATAGAAAGGTTCGCAAGTCAACTACCGGCCTTACTCGACCGCTTAAGAATCGGGAAAGCCGTTTGGGCGGTTAATGAGTGGAGTGGGCGGCTGAACCTCTCTACTCTAAGTATACGAGGTACAGTAGAACTTATACTTTCCCGCTTCCAAGGGGAAAAGTTTATATAATGGAAACCTAAATAACCTTAAAGTTTATATAATGGGTATTATCAGCCTCGAAAGATAGTACGCCATAGATAATCGAGAATGGTCTCATTCGTGGCCAGCAAATAATAGCTGGACTACATTACCTGGAGTACCACGTTTTTCGGAACATGTAGCTTCGGCTTCACCTCGGCCGCTCTCGATTCGTGATCTGACATCAGGACTACCAGACATGCTTCATCTTGTACTCTGCCTCTTCTATCCAAATTTTTACCCTACTTAAATTTAAGTACATGATTGATTGTCCGATGGCATATATACATATGCAAATTGATCGATTACCTCGTTCTGTTCTAACTAGTAACCTCCAGAACAAGAAAATGAAAAGAAAAAATCAGGGCATTGGAAATATATAGAATCTACATGCCAGTAACAAAGGATTCGACGTGATTCAGCGTCTCGGACGGATCTCGTGCTTCTATTTAGACTTCGCTTCGGGACCAAAAGTCGCTAATTTGACCTATTCGGGTCTTGATTCTATGATAGTAATTTTAATTTATTGTAGTGTATATGGGGCATTTATTCTGAGATAGCTATTTTGCCCTTCGAACTTTTCAGTCTATTTCGACAACTGCAGTCCCGCCAGAGTAGGCCCATACCGTGTGAAAAGTGAACAAAGTTTTGTGGCTCCATTACAAGACGATTTAGCAAATAAAGAAGAACTTGGAATGTTGAGGAATGAGAGGTTTTGTCGGAACTCACGGAGGAGTCGGTAAAAGATGCCCGCTAGCTTTTTGGCCTATCCTATTTGAGACCAGTATCTAGAATTCCAGATACACCGTACAATCTTCTATCACATGTACAGAAACCAACTTCCCGCCCTCACAATGCTCCCCCACCGAAACTATGCTCTCTGCCTTCTAGCTCAAATATACCGAGGTGAGCCCAATTCCCGTCCCAACTGGAGGAGGACGGAGATAGCCCCACGCTCCCAGATTCAACCCCTGAAACAGGCGAGAAGCCACCAAGAATTTACCTTGAAATGGAATACGAACGCCAAATCACTTTCTCCAAAGTCAAAAATGTCTTCCACTGATAGTTACCTAGTTAGAACATTTGAGTCAGCTTTCGACCAAGTATGTATTTGCGATAGACAAGATAAACAACATCCCCTACGAGAGTGGCAAGATTGGTAATTATTCTCATGTCCAATATAGCTAACTAATTTAGCAGATACACCAGAAACTGCCATTGGGATATACACCAACCCCTAGAATAAGATTGCAAATTAAGGTTCGTTTCATCTCCAGTTTCCAAAAAGCGTCTAGAGTATGTATCTATATGTCATGCAAGTGAAAGGAGGATGTTGGACTACTGTCTCATGCCCTAGCAGATTAAGCAAATTCGTGAACGTAGAACGTCAAAGCCTCTTCTGCATCTCTTGAATCCTCATCTGTACTCTTCCCCAACCTTTTTCTGCAGCTTCTGGTAAATTGCCTCCTCTTTCACACGAAATACCGCCCCAATTAGCCTCCTAGTGTGAGACGTCGCCTTCCTCTGAACCGTTCCTCGTCGCAGAACTGCAGAAGCATTTTAGAGAGGAAACTAACCCGCTTCTTGCACAAATCCTCGAAATTTAAGATCCTCACGAAATCAGGTTATATATACAACGCGAGTGGCGAGCACGCCCATCCCCAGAGATTCTTCCCTGTCCAACCCATCCAATATGGAATCGCGATCATAGCCTAGGTAATAAAACCCGCCGGCTCCAGGGCGATTATTATGAAGACTGTATTTAGCATGGTGAGGTAGTTCGCTGCTCTGATCGATCGCGCGTACGATGCGCGGACTAAAGCCCTGCGAGGGTTGAAATAGCGGATGTGCTGAGGGGGAGGATGCAGGGCAGCAGCCAGGTCTGTTTCGCCAAGTGTCCGCTGCCACCACGATGAGCATCCTTGTTAGTGAGTTGAGTGTAGTAGTTTAATTGACTGAGTGTAGGCTGTAGAGAGTCTGCACCTCCAGGGCTGTTGCTCATATCAAGAGGATCCTGAGTACGATTCGGTGGACGACTCGCATAGTCTGGATACGTTCTTGAGGGTTTGTAACTCCTCATCAAACTTCACTTATCCACAGTCTGAAAGTGAGCTTTTAATTTGGGTATTGTGTATATATGAAATTTGATTTCGCTCTCCTTTCAGTAATAGTGGCCAAAGGGCATGGCTCGTATTCTTCTATGAATGGCTACTTGATACTTCCAAGCAAGTAAGATGGAACAAGACACAATTCTTCTATATCTGAAATGAGGAAACTAAGATAGTTGCGATGATAAATGGTCAAAACCTCTTCACTTGTTCATACCACTGAGGTTTGGGGACACAAGTCAATCCGCAGATTACTCTGGAACACGTTAAGCGTGCCCGACATGAACAAGATTTGTTAAATCAATAGTGTATGAAGATTTCGGTTTCATTTGCTGCATTGAGAACAAGCAGTAGCGTACTGCTTGAAATGTATACGTGGTGTCTGGTATAATATCCAGTCCAGTATTTGCCATACGTAACTGTCAGATAACCTCAACGCTCACCTCTTCTATGTCACCCGTTCTATGTACTGTACTGGTATCTGCGTAAAAAACAAAATACGTTTCATGAATCATTAATGGCCCATACCCCTCGTTATACGGGATTTTTTGGTGAAGTTCCCACCTTGTCCATCTGGCGGTGCTCTCTTCCTGCTACCCTTTGGACAGTCCTGTTTCTTATGAGGACCACCACAGTTGAAGCATTCTATAGTTGGCACTCCCCGACCACTCAACGAAGTCAGTCCATTCAGGTTCACCTCTTTTTTCTTCCTATCTTTGGCTAGCTGTGCTGTCTTCTTCTTCTCCGATTTCTTTTTCCCTTTCTGTTCTTCTTTTGCCGCTAAGGCTGCTTCTGCTCGCGTGGCTCGGATTAATTCTGCAGCTGGGTCGTCACTATCGTCGCCTTCACTTTCAGAGTCGTTTGATTCGGCACTTTCTGAGACGTCCTCAGCATCGTCCTCGGATGAAGTATCTATGGTGGGATCTAGTTGCTTCTATATGAATGTTAGCTAAGCCCCATCTCCTGCCCTGTCTTGCATCCAGCGATTGCCACTGTGCTGCCCTCATTATAGCGTAATTATTCCTCGAGGAGCCTAAACTCATACAACAACCCAGGAACCGTGTTTTGGCTATAGAATAACATATCCACATACCTCTACTTTTCTGTTAAACTTCCCAAAGCTTCGCCGTCCCACTATGACGGGTTGTTCTTCGGACGACGAATCCTCCTCGGTATCTATCTTCCTAATTTGCATCGGTGTTCTAACATCGAGACTGGCATAGCCAGTAGATACCACACGAAGAGACAACGGTCGCGCAGCCGAATCGGCGGCTTGTTGGTCCTCAAAGCTCAGAACCCATCGGGTGTCTCCTGCTTCAGCAGCTTGTCTCTCTAATGCTGCCTGTCTTTTTGCATCTTCCTCGGCCAGCGCACGATCCACTGCTCTTTGGTTTGCCAGCTCATTAACATTGAAGCTCGGTGTTGAAGGGGAGCCGGTATTTCTCTTTCGGCGTTTGGGAGAAGGCTCGTCTGGAGTAGAAGGTGCTGACGAGGCGGTAGAGGGCGAGGCCTAGAAACATGTCAGATAATCTGAAGCGCCACACTATATGGGACGAAAACAATTTGTACTAACAGCAGCTCTTTGCATAAATTTCATTGTAAGAAGTCTAGACGACATGGCTTTTGGCGCAGCGCCTGTGCGCGCTGCCTGTGGTGTCGACATCTTGACAAGTATCGAACGTAAAACTGTTCGACGTAGTGTCTATGAAGTGAAGAGGACGCTGGTTACTATCCAGCTTCGGAAGATTTTGGCGTTGCAGCCGCGTGCCCCACTTTTTGACTTCAAGCTTCAAGTCGGCGCAACAACAACCCTTTGATTAATTCGAACGAACTGCGATTGGATCACAGCAACACAAGATGCTATCCACTGCGAGGTCAAGAGCTATCCTGCAGGTGTCACGAAGTGCTCACGTGGCCTCAAGAAGATGCTACGCCTTCTCTACGAACGATAAACAAGAGATCAATGCTTCAGACAAGCCAAAAGAGGTCCCTAATGTTTCGAAGACCAACGAGATTTCCACAGACTCACTGCACGAGACGAAGGAGCTGCAAGAGAGCGTGCAGAAGGGAGAGAAATTGAGGACCTCCCAGGCACCAAACAGATTTGCTATCTGGTCTCGAAGTCAGAACCCAAGACCAAAGGCTATGTCGGGACCAAGATTTGAGCAGACGATTATGGAATTTCAAGTGTGTTGCTATACATCACGGAGAATGCCTCTAATTGTGAACTATTACTGACACTATGTTTAGCCAGCGCCTCAAGCCGCCATTGAGCTGAGTCACAAGCAACCCGTTCGATGGACTCACAAACGTTTTGCGGAGTGCGACGGCGGTGGGGGACCATTGGGCCATCCTAAAATCTTCATCAACGTTGATAAGCCTCAAATCTGCCCATGCGAGTATTGCGGTCTACCTTATGTAAGTCGCCTGAGGAAGGATATGTGTAGGGGGCTCGAGGCTAATTGTGCATAGGCATACGAACATCACCGCGCGCACCTTGAATCTCTCCCAGCAGAATCACTCCAGTACCCACTATCACCCACTGGAGACGCGGTTGAAGTCCCTGAGTCACAACGTATCACAAATGAAGCGCTCGGGCAAAGGTAGAGATCTTTAACTGAGTGGAGCTGAGGAACTGTATATATGATATTAGCTGTCAAGAATCGAAGCCTTATTGTGATTTGTGGCCAGGCACCGTCATCACGTTAAAATATTGAAAGAATATTCAAGAGGTTGACACTGATCCATATTAAAGTATTTGTCCGTCGTAAAGACGCGTCGATTAGCTACGCATTGTCAATACTGGGTTGTCAGATTTTATGATAAATTATACATCATTAGAGGATCGCAATATCGCAGAGCTTTAAACCATTGTCATGGTTAGACTAGAATAACTTCGAGTGTGTTGAGCACAAAATAGCATTTATTCTATCCCATCGCTGGCATGAATTTCAATCAGTGTTACATATTTTGATTGAATTACAGAAACCCTGAGAAATGTAGACTGTCATCCACATGAGAAATTATGAACTGAATGCAATCGATGTTTGCCAATAAAGAAGGGCCCGAGGCTGAACAACCGAGCCAGAATTTTCGAGCTTTGAAGCAGCTTCACCGCCAAGACTTTGCACAATTGAGCTTCACATCTCAAGCTCAAGCCACCACCACAAGACGAGATAGCTTTGAGAACAACTCCACCACACAGCAATCATGTCGACCATAACTTCGACCGCGCTGCAAACTGTAAGTGCATGCCACCCAAGCTTCACCCGATCAATGCCACGAGAGATACACAAAACCTAACAACAAGCAGTCATACCCTCCCATCCTCCCTAAGTCTTTCAATGGCAACCAGCCCAAAACGATTCGCCTTTACCCTCTCTCAAACTACACATTCGGCACCAAGGAGACACAGCCAGAAGAAGACCCATCCGTTCTCGCGCGTCTGCAGCGTCTTCAAGAACACTATGAAGCGCATGGCATGCGACGTACCTGCGAAGGCATCCTAGTCTGCCACGAGCACAACCACCCACACATTCTCATGCTGCAGATCGCCAACGCCTTCTTCAAGCTGCCAGGCGACTATCTCAAGCCGGAAGATGAGGAGATCAGCGGATTCAAGGAGCGGTTGAACGAGCGGTTGGCGCCGGTGGGCAGCCAGTTTAGCGGGGAGGGCGTCAACGAGGATTGGGAGATTGCGGATACGCTGGCGCAGTGGTGGAGGCCGAATTTCGAGACGTTCATGTACCCGTTTATCCCGGTGCATGTTACGCGGCCGAAGGAGTGCAAGAAGTTATACTTCATCCAGTTGCCTAGACAAAGTACGTCCCTCCCTCCTCGTCCCATCTTCCATGCTCAACGAAAAGGGGTCAAATTAACATGCCGCAAAACAGAGGTCCTCAGCGTCCCAAAGAACATGAAACTCCTCGCCGTCCCTCTCTTTGAACTGTATGACAACACGGCACGCTATGGCCCCCAGCTCTCCGCCATCCCCCATCTTCTGTCGAGGTATAACTTCGAGTTCGTGGATTCGAAGGGGGAGGTTGTGGCAGAGACGCCGGGCAGGGAGCCACCTGAGGGGTATGTGCCTAAGACTAAGGTGTTGGCTGGGGGTGATGAGGAGATGAAGGAGGATGGTCAGGATGGCGAGGTGCAATGATGCGGCGGTGATGAATGAATGAAGAGGCGTTGCATGGGATGGCGTTTGAAGGGGGTTTTAAAAGCAAAACATTTGGTTTCTGCTGGCGAGCTTGATATGCATGGTAAAGCTTGTATCATAGGAGATGTGGTCGGCATGACTAACTTGATATCCCAATGAATAAATATATAGCAAGGAGACTTCACGTGCTATGATGATGGTTAACAAAGGTATCCTTGTTTGTCGACTTGGTCTTCAACTAATGTCTTGCTAAGCAGCTTGTGGACTCACGAGGGTTAGTTGAGAAGAAAACTACGACGGCGACTCAATATTTTAAAAGTCTGCTCTTGTCAAGGTCCTGAAGCAAAGCTTTATTTCATCTCTCCATTGCTCAGGCGTATCTCAGCTAATACAATGCTATGCCCCAGCAGAACAGACGCCCAATCCAGACCGTCTCAATACGAGCAAAAATGCGTATCCTGCCATGACCCATAACTCCTTGCGCTCTCCAAAGAGTGAAGCCACATGTATAACCACAAACAACCACAACCAAAAGAACCATCATCGCGCATCCTTAGGAGAGCTACTACTAGCAGTAATATCCTCAAACTCCATCTCCCACTTATCGACCTCCGCGAACTTCCTTGCTGCCCTCTTCAACTCCCTACCCACGCGTTTCTCCAACTCCTGGCTATTTTCGGACTCATCATTATCTCGTACTGGCGCTAGACTATCATCGGGATCATAATCTTCATTCTCCTTGTCTGACGTAGTTTGCCGCCTTGTGCCATAGGTGACCTTCGCTCCAGGTTTTGGTTTGGGTTTTGATGCCGCTTTATTTTTTGTAGTGGGTGGGGGAACGCTACGTCGAGGAACCCCAACACGGATAGTGGAGTGTGTGAGCTCGTCTTCGTCTGAACCTAGGCCTGAGACATCGACTTCTTCCGAACTAGGTATCTCGAATTCATCTCTTACCCGTCTTCGTCGGCGAGGTAGTAGAGCCTGGAGTTCTGCGGTCGAGAGAGTGGCAGCTGGCTGTGGCTGCTTCTTGGTTCTAGTCCTTGCGGCTGGTCGAACTGAGCGATTGGGAGAGTGCGTGAGGGACGGTGGAGAGGATGGTGGTGATTCCTGATCCAGTGAAAGCGGTGTTCTACCTCGTAATTGTCTTCTTCCTCGTGATTGAGGCCGTTGCAATGGTTGTGTCTGGACCGATGGCGGAATTGGGGAGTCTGGTAACATTGGACTGCTGCTTAGAGGAGGTGCCATCGTAGAGCTCAACGGTTCTGGGGTGACAGATCGGGCTTCGATGGAAGGCATACGGAGTTCGGGCGAAGGAGAACGTAGGTCTGCTTGCTCATCCTCTTCTGCTGCTTCACCGTTAGTACCTCCAGATGCTGGCACAATGTCTTCGCCAAGGTATAAATCTGATCGCAATGATTCACTTGAGCTTCGTGTTTGCGATTGAGGAACTTGTACCGCTGAGAGCTTCCGCTTCCGAGAATTTGACGACGATGGGCCGGACGGAGAAGTTATAGCCCTCGTCTTTGAGAGGTTAAGAGGCGTGGACTCATCCTCAGGATTAAAGTCATTGTCATCATCGTCATCATATAAGACCCGTTGGTTCTGCTTCTTTTGGGCAGTTCCCAGGATACTTGGCTCCCGTGCCCTGCGCTTGAAGTTCCCTATTTTCAAAGCTGAGCCTACAACTGGCGTACCTATATCCATATCCAATCCCATACTACTTTCTCTCGTTTGCCCAGCGTTGCGTCCCGAAACGCTCGGTTCTCTCTGACGCCTCTTGTAATTGCCAGTTACTAACACAGAGCTGTTCTTTCTTCCGACACTTGTAAGTCCATTATCCTCCGCCAAATTAGATTCCACACTACTAGAACGGGCACGGGTGGCTCCACGCCCGAGAATGCTGCCCTCGCGGGGTCGTCTCTTGAAGTTTCCAATAGCTAACAGAGAGTTCTCCACGGTAGTTGTGGTTCTGTCCCTGCGTCCAACTTCGATTGATGGGCTGCTTGACTCAAGATCAATGTCTCCCAGTAAACTGTCCTCACTAGGTATCCTCTTCGAAGAATCATTTATATTATGTCCCTGCCTAGTCCCAACTTCTGAGTCGCGATTGGCTTGTCCCGCTCCATGGCTTTCCTCATCGAACTCGAGTGCCTTTGCCTTGCCATTGCTCTTTCTGACACGTCGCGCACTTACGACAGCTCCTTCCAGGTCGTTGACATCATACAAATCGTTTTTCTGGTTCTTGGGAGCTTCTTGGCTACTTTCTACTGTGTGCGCTTCGTTCCTCGACCTACTTCGACCACGTCTGGTGATGGCAGAAGACGCGATTTTTGATATTTTTGGTCGAGGCATGGTCAGAGAGGCACGAAAAATGTTTCGAAATTATGATTGTCTGTGTTCCAGGAGTTTTATCATCGGGCATCGGTGTTGGAGTTTCTGAAATAATGGGGAGTAAGTCTAGATTGACGCGTTGATTGACGCGCCTTGTTTGGGGAAGTTTGTCTGGCCTAAGCGAGGTGGGGCAGGGACTTTGAAGCTTGTGCTCACTTCCGCCTCCTTTCTCAACGTCACAAAGTACTTAAGCTTTCACATTATTTTTTAAAGATGAGATCGTGCGGACTTGATTGAACATGGAGCTTTTATTTTCCTCCCATTTCTAATCTTTGTTGTGTAAAATCTGTTTGTTTTTCCATTGTCCGACGTCTCTCTAAGCCGATCACATTGACATTCATGAGCGGTTGGCATGTCCTAGATAGTTTTCAGGCGTTTCAACGAAAATATACATAAAAAATTAGGAGTAAACCTTGTGCTAATGTCCACGCATTTTACTGGTGCAAGGTTACGCTCTACCACTGTCAAGTGGTGGTTGTGGGACTTCAATAATTAAATGCGATTCTCTTGCGTCAGTGGTCCAATAAATGGGAAGGAGGCGAACTATTCTTCTTCTGTGTCATCACGAATCTTATCACGTTCCATAAGATCTGCCATCTCTGCCTTTATATCATCTGCCTCCTGTATGCGGCCATCTTTTCGAACCCAGTCTTCCAGTATACCCAGCAGATAGACACCCCAAGTGGCTGAAGTTGCCTCAAGCTTTGCGAGCATGGTATCCGCAGCTTCCCGTATATGAGCTTCTGCTATTGCCTTTTCTCCCATATGGTGGTACATGTTCGCGTTGAGATTGAGTGCGTTGACAAGATCATCAATATCTCCATACACTCGAGCATGCGCAAGATGTTGCTTTGCAATGATAATACCTTCGTTATATTTTCCTTGGAGACGCAAGTTTCTCGCTAAGTGAAACATGGCTTTAAAGTACGACTTGTATGTCCCATTGGATGGGTCT
Source organism: Bisporella sp. PMI_857 (assembly GCA_021307315.1). Classification (NCBI taxonomy): domain Eukaryota; kingdom Fungi; phylum Ascomycota; class Leotiomycetes; order Helotiales; family Helotiaceae; genus Bisporella; species Bisporella sp. PMI_857. Next base: position 176,841 of record JAJSPD010000069.1, read on the forward strand.
GCACTCTCTGGGATGAGGCTCCGCAGAGCTGTCTCGGCGGCGGGGAGGTCACGACTATACTTCCATTTAGTGTGGAGTAGCCGTCCATTGACGGCAATCCCTTGATAGGATCCTATGTTTCTTTTTAGAGTATTAACCATGCAGTCTAATGAGACAAGGAGTATTTCTCGAACTTGATCGGTGTTAACGGCTCCTATTACAACCCAGATTGTTCGCCAAGGGTGTCCATAAGGGAGAACAATCGCTGCCATTCTGCTTATGTAAGCTCTAAATAAATCATTGAATTGGTGGAGAAACTCAGATGGCTCATCCCAATACTCAAGCATCGTATTCACCAGGTTCATGTACGCTATGGGATTTTCATCTTCGAGTAAGGTACGGATCAAACCGCAAGCCATTGAAAGTACTTTTCTTGCTTCCACAAGCATGTCCTTGGCGGCAAACTGTAGTGCCTGCTTAGTATATCCAACGAATTTCTCCAACGTCGTTGCTTTTGTTTCACTATCGGGAATATTGAAACGATAGTCGCGATTCCCGGTTTTGATAAAAGCCGCTCTCCAGCACAGTTGTTCCATATACAAGTCCACATTAAAGAAAAGATTTTCAGGAAGCAGGAAAATTCTTGGTGATGAGGGCTGATAAGATGAAGCAGGATTGTCGTGTTGGCTATACCTCGAACTCTCATCCCATGGGCTATCTATCATCTCTGAAGGCTTGGAGTGGTGCGGTAGTTGATCTATGTTAAAATCTTTAGACGCTTGTCAATTTTATTGATATTTTTCTTACCAATTCTTTGTTGTGCCGCAGGCATATTATCAAATCCAGCGGCTTGTCCCATCTCTTTCTTCCATCGAATAATTTTCTCAACAGTGAGATTAAAGTTGCCCACACGGCTCTCTTCTGAGACGTCCTCCTTACTTTCTCCGAGATCATTGAGGATTTTTTGGCGGTCGCGTTTGGTAGTGTTCTTTTTCATTCCCCATTTCCGGCGCCAGCCAGAAAATTGTTTCTGTCTATATTCTTCTAGTCAATTAAAGCGTCTACTGATGGTAAACAGAAGAAAAGGAAGAAATCCCTCTAGTAACACACCCTCTAATAACAAACAATATATTGACACGCCATACGTCAACATGAAAGCGCTTCCTCCATTCATGTACTGAAGCAAAACCTACGTTGGATCGACGTTGTAATTTTCGAAAAGATATTTCCTGACATCTTCATACCTCAAGCCCTCTTCGATATATAGTCGAGTTATCACAGGTCTAAGAGCTTCCAATTCTTGCTCAGTCAGTTGCCTTTTTGTCGTGGTTGGCTGAAGTAGCAAGGCTGGTTGGGCCATCACTAAATCGGATACGCCCGTTGCACTGTTGCGTAGACCTAGAATCCCTAGCTCTCCTGATTGAGATGACGTTTCAATCGACCCGCCCATTCTGATGGCATCTTTAGACAAGAAAAGAAAAAGGAAAACGGGAGAATCAACTGGGTTTATTTTCATGTATGATGAGGAATCATGCAGCCTTGGTATTGTTGGTTACACCTGCAGCCTTGCTTTTCCTTATGCACCCTTCGATAAGCCATGGGCCAATTGCCGACTTTAGCAGTCATCAACATTAACATCTATTTCTTGAATCAACAAATGAGTACAAAAGCTACCTGAGGCATGTCTAGGGAGTGAATCGCAAGTCACGTGCACGGTCACAGCATCTTTAGAAGTCTGGTCCGTATACCTACTCGGGGCAGTGTAGGGAGAGGATATCGGGTCCTGTTTTCGCAGTAATATATCAATGAAGCCTTGCTTATTGTAAGCAAGTATGTCAAGACGATGGGGAGGTAGAAGCCCCCCCGTCTGCCTATACCGCCTTCGCCCCAATTTAAGGCATGACCTCGCCCAGTAAAGTGACCCCACCTTTTCTCCCCAGCAAAAATGCAGAACCCTCTTAGGCCATCCTCAGCCTCTGGTTCGCTGAAGAAGCAACGCGTAGTGGCGCCCGGCTTGTAGAACTTCAAGGTGGCGCAGCAGATGGCGAATCATTTGCATCATAGAACATGCAGCTCTTTTAAAGCCGCTTGGCTCTTCACGAGGGGATGATTTTAATGAACTTCGCAATCTTTTGTGTCTTGATTCATACCAGCAGTCTAATTTGACTCATCAACAGACAGCTCGTTGACTACTGCCAAGGAATATAGAAGAAGTAGTGATGGCTCGACATTGAGTTCGCCAAGAGAACGTCACTGGGATCACAACTGCACCATGGCGATCTTCGGCAGGTCCAAAAAGAGTAAATCAACGACACCTGCTGCCCCTCTCGCCCATACAAAACCACAGAATATCCCACTCAAATACTCCAGCACAGGAGGAGGCTCCCATGGCTACAGCCATAGCTATCCTGAGCCTCAACCGTCATCTTCACCCCCATACCGGCCTCAGTATGTGCCTCAGAACTCCTTAGCTCCTCCCCCGCAGCCTCTTCTGAGGCCTAAGAAAAGCGCATACGGCCTGGATAAGCTTTGGTTGGGTTCTGCTACGAATCTTTTGGCTAATAGCAAGTTGCCTGACTGCCCGCATTTGTATGAAGGCGCTGCTCTGTATGATTCAATCGCAGCAAAGTTTAATGCGGTTGTCACTCAAATTGATAGCGAGAGCTTCAGTGGGAAAGAGAGCGATCTGGCCATATACCAGGAACCGCAGCCTCTTTGGCAGCAGGAGCAACAACCATCCGGTTATGACAGCCAGATAACCAGCCAAGGGAAGTCGAAGGGGATGGTGAACAATTCCGTATCTTCTGCTCTGACGACAACGAATTACTTCTCAAAGGTCAACCTCTACGCGAATTCAAGGCTTCCACCCGATCTTCCTCCGATGAAACTGTAAGCCTTAGCATGCCATTCGGTCGCTTTCACTGACAAATTCAAGCTATATTCCGACGTTCCCACTACTCTGCTTGGCAGCTCAGTACTCAGAGCGCGTGTATACAAAGCCAGCCGGGCAAGAGAGAGAAACGCATGTTGATTCTGACTGGAGGATGGGCACTAAGGCGATGGTCATTAAATCCGTGCCCATGGACGACATGAATGTCATTGTATTTGCTATTAGAGGCACTCAGACTTTCATGGATTGGGCAGTAAATCTGAAGTCAGCACCAGTGTCTCCCCAAGGATTCCTAGTAAGAGGCGATTACATGTGATTTTATCTCACCACACTAACATAATGCCAGGATGACCCGGGCAATCTTTGTCATGCCGGATTCCTCTCAGTTGCAAAGAAGATGGTCAAATCAGTAGCAGCTCGACTACGATACCTCCTTCTGGAGGACCCAAGCCGTTCGAAATGTTCACTCCTCATTACAGGCCATTCAGCCGGAGGAGCAGTCGCTGCTCTGCTCTACTCGCATATGCTAGCAACAACTCCAGAAGCTGAATCGGAACTCAATATTCTGACTGGCTGCTTCAAGCGTATTCATTGTATCAGCTTTGGCGCCCCTCCCATATCACTTTTACCAATTGAGCGACCAAACAATCCAGCGCTCCGCAAATCAGTATTTCTATCCTTTGTCAACGAAGGCGACCCAGTTCCAAGAGCAGACAAGGAATACGTCCGATCACTCCTCAACCTCTACTCCACGCCCGCACCAGGAAATTCCTGTATCGTGGACACTCTCACTCCTCCAAAGTTGCAGCCGCTCATCACGGGTCTGGGAGGAAAGTCCAGCAGCTCGCTCACCATTAATAAAATCCGGCCGGGTTCCAAAAAATCTAATTCGTATCCACCACCCACGCAAGCACCACACTGGCCAGTGCCGGTAGCGACATTAAGTAATGCCGGGAGACTGGTGCTTTTGAGAGCCGTGCAGCGTTATGAGACGCGACCAAAAAAGAAGAAACCGATTCAGCAGAGAATGGATGAGGGCGTAGTTGCGCAGATGATCTCTGATGAAGAGTTGAGAGGCGTCATCTGGGGAGATCCTGTATGCCACATGATGAGACTGTACGCAAGGCGCATCGAGGTGCTGGCTACCAACGCGGTGATTGGGCGTTAACGAGAGAAACGAGCCCTCTGGGATCTTTTGATTTACGAATATGGCGTACATGGTATATACCCACTTTTCAAAAAAATTACCCTCGTTTCTTTTGGAAATGTTTTACCCGCGACCTTTCATTATGGTGGGTACCTGTTCCGGTATTGGATTCTTGGTGTAGCTGTTATTGGTAGATCCATAATAATACACGATTAACGATATCCACCCGCTAGGCAACGCGGGTTGATCTTTTGGCACTTTTACATTGCTGCTTCAAGCACGCTCTACGTACCTCGAAATATGCGAAGCCACCTCCATCCACATGTGCTTTTGTGGGAATCTGACAGTGGCCAGTGCTCTCTGTTTCTTCTGTGGGCTTTCGTCCTCGACTTCCCTCAATCGGAGAAAGATCTGTGCACTCTAAGTCGTGCAGCAGGTATATTTCACGCAGCTGTTACAGCATGTTATGCTGCTCGTTCTGATCTGTTACTTTCGCATTAAGTCTGGTGCAATTGAGAAGATCCACCATCGCCTCCGCAAGTTGCAGACGCATTTCATTCTGCCTGTCTTCTTCCATACTTCCATTTCCCAAGATTATAATATTCTTGGGGCGCTATTCCAAGTCGTTCTCATTTTGGTGCAATTATTGGATCAAAATCGTGAATGCATTTTTTGGTTATAATGGGAAGTTATGGTTTATGGATAAGAAATGAGCGATTGGGTTAATAGATATCTAAAGACCTTCATGTATCGTTGGATTTATTATCCTTCATTGCTTTTCGAGACTCGGTAAATTTGATTTTGTTATTCTAATCAGAATCAAGGCACAGATTTGTCCATGGGTCATCGATGGTCCTTGATGTTGCCTTGTCGGCGCTTACCACTTGATTTGTATGACTACACGCTAAGCATTGGCGGAAGAGAGAACGTACTTAAGGCGCTTCGTACTATGGCTTAGTATCTATGGATTTACTCGGTTTTCATTAATCCACGGCATTTAAGGAAGTTTCATTACTTTCTAAAGAGGCACCGTTGGTCTTGCCATCCCAGGTACATGTCAGCAAAATTCGTCTTCCATTATCCTACATTCGTTTCCTCCTCTTTCAAAAGCACATTTTCAACTGTTCAAGCATTTCTCTGAAGGGCCAAGATCATCCCTCCCCAGGAAAATTTCACACCTCCAACGCTTCTTCTTCAGGGCAAGTCAGGGTCTGGCGGTGCGAGCGTACTAGCCTTGAGAAAGCATCCAGGGCATCGCTGACGGCATTAAGAAGGTGGTTGTTATCATGAGGAGGCGTAGGGAGCGGAACATCGAGACGTAAAGAGTCTTCGATCAGAGAATGCGTGGATGAGGATGGGCCATGACGTCCCAGCTCAATATCGGAATCCGACGCTTCTCTTTCAGCTTGTACACGCAACTTTTTTATTAGCCCAAGGTTGATATTTCGTACTGTCACTACAGCTCGGCATGAAGGAACGTAAGACATACTCTGAATTGACCTGATTGCGAATCTACCATTCATCCATAAGTTGATAATAGCTACGAGAATTGCAACGTGGCCGAGCGCCAAGGCTATCGTATCACCAGTTGACACTGTATACTAAAGTATGCAGAAATAAAATTTGTTGGTAAAAGACTACACACGCATGTTTGATCGTGGGATATATCTAGAAGCGGTTCTTCAAGAGTTTCTTAATGAGCAAAAAATGACAAGGTAGAATTAAGTGAAATTATGTAGCGCGGTGGTTACGTTATTGAGTTGGGCAGGCAAACAGAAAATTGAAGACGATTAATTGGTTGGGGAAGTGGGTGGTGCTCATGCGATCCCCATGGTGGTATTGGTTGGTCCAGGACAAGGGATCGCTTACGCTTCCCAAAAGATTTAAGCTAACTCCGGCAGATTCTCGGAATTTTGATTGTCTACAGAATAGACCCGAATACTTTTTTTTTTCACTCTGTTTCACGTTATAGAGCTTGTAACCTCTGAGACTACTGTTCGGCATTGCACGCTTTGTGGCTACTGTAAAGCTTCGCAAACACAGAGCGTGCTGCAACGCCTGGGAGCATTCCTGCTCTCCACATGTTTTTCTGTTTTGTTGGGATAAATTCTGGTCAGAAGAAAATTTAATCAAAAATTTAACAATATCAAATTAGAGTAACGTCAATAGAAGAAGATATGTATGGTAAGGAGTGGAGGTGAACGAGGATGCGCTTGGTTCGTTAGAGCCTGTTAGTGCTTTAGCTCCGTTTTCCAATTGTTCTTTTCCATCTCCAAGGAAAAAGCTCAAACGACAGGTTCTCAGCAGCGTGATCTTTTAGAGACGACCTGCTGAGCATTCCAGAATTGCCAGTCAGGAAATTCTAAGATGGAATACCAGGAGCCACAGGCGAGAGATGGGCTTTCAATGAAGAGAGTTTCGGACAAGACATCTATAGAAGAAAGTTTACAGCTAACTACATCGGGTATTAATTGGATGAATACACGCCAGGGGGTAAGAAGCCAGCCGGGATTCTATGCGTGGGTATCACGCGCCGAATGGATGCGGTGTGGAGATCCATAAATGGATGTGGGGCATACTACAGGTAGCCACTCCACAACTACGTACAACCAAGACCAGTCAACAATGATTTACCCTGTTTCTGAGCCTCACTGCTTCAAGTCGGGCGAACTGATGGTGCTGTATACAGTCCAGAGAGAGTTTTTGTATTCAATTAGAACAACTTCTTCAGCTCCCGCCAACTATCTCCTGGCTCGGTGAGCTTGAGTTGCTTTCGCATTATAGAATTTGTTTTTAAATCGCTGTTCCCACATCGAGGACATCCTGATCATAATCATCTTCGTATTCAAAGTCGAAATTACACGAATTAGCTGGCTCTCAGAGTTAAGTCGATTTAGGGATTACCCCCCGGCCATCAAGAACCCGAGTCGTGATCCAGCGGTGATCCAGGTGTGCCTTTTGAGGTGCGTTGCTACCAACGGCTCCAGCCTGCATCCTGGTTGCGCTCCCGCGGCTGTCGCCGGAGGAAGCGGGCACAACTTTCGTGGCTTGGCGTGCAAAACTTGGCCATATATTATCACATAAACGTAAAAGACCGTTCCTCGTAATAAACCAGCTTTCTACAAATCGATGCAGCCGCACGTAAATGTGTGTATTTCTCAATTCTTCAGAATTTATTCCCTTTGAACGTGTCTTGACTTCGCCCCACCAAACTCGAATTTCTAAGACTAATAGTGCTAAAACTGGCTCTCCATCCTGCAAGAACAAGAACATGGAGGGCTATTGATGAGAACGCAGTAGTCTCGAAAATGCATCAAGAGCATCACCAACGGCGCCGGATATTTGGCTACGGTCAAGTTCACCTATAGGTTCCGGAGGCAGCGAAAGTCTTAATGATACATGCGGCGATTCTTCTGGAGTCGAAGGTTGGGCAAGAAATGGCTCATTTATGGACGCAAGTTCAAAATCGTCTACCGCTATTCGTACCATCAGCAAACTTATTCGTATGTTAAGAATGAATTGTATCAATAACCCCTTTGAGATAACATACCTCTTCTTGATGCGTGGTTTCTAAATTTCCACATCATGTACACGTTGATGATGGCTACAAGTATTGCAACAAGGCCAAGGGCCAGTGCTATTGTGTTATCACTCGACACTATCTTAATATGAGCCTTGTTAGATATATATCCATCAGCCAATTCACTCACACATTTCAATGGTAGAAATTTTGTATGTTCGAAGTGAAGTTCTCTCTGGATGTAAGGTAAGGCGGAAAAGGTTGCCCATTGTTTATATGGAGTGCTCGGTTAAAATAATTAGTGACCCAACGCATGCAAGGCAAGGGTCAAGTCATTCATTTCGGTCCCGTTATATCGTGCAACCGAGATGGCGCGCTAGGGAATCGTAGGAAAACCACAGAAAAACCATTATAACTAATTAGTCTTTCCATACTATATTCGGTATCATAGGGCAATCATTCGCTTTTTTTTTTTTAGCAGCTATGGCCTCACACATAGTTTCTAGAACTGTTTACTGCGCTTTATCTGCGAAAATTTTCGATTTGGATATTCTGTATTCCGTGACCAGGCTTCAAAAGACACTATTCCGATGTTTCATCACTGTCACGCCGAAAGGCAATATTCTCTTGGGCCGCCAATTAAGTCATGTTCGTGCTCCTCTATTTGAACCCAGGCTCGAAGGAGCGATGTAAAGCCGCTCTATTCTGGGAGATATTCTCTATCGTCAAGGCAGACCGCCCGTCTGCATGTCAGAGAAGAAGGTGCGCTGGTGTGGCTGAATGAGGATTAATGTTAAGTGCTGACGTTATGATAGGGTCAGGTTTTTAGGGGAGTGATACACGCCCTCCTCCCCTTACTATACGTCCTCCCCCCCTTGTCTTTCGTCAACTTCCAACTTTAACTTCAACTTTTTTTAAAAAATATATACTAATATGGGGGTCAGACACCCCCCCAACCTTCCAACCCCCCAGAAACTAACGCTAACGCTAACTACTAACCCTAACCATTGACTTTATTTACTTAGCAGTTGAAATTATACCTTTTTTTTAAAAAAAATCACATGATACTTTGCAAAATCACGAGAAAACAAAAGAAAAAGACAAGGGGGGGAAGGACGTGTATCACTCTCCGTTTTCTAATGAGTTACGATATTTGGCTTTACATTCAGCCCTGACGTTGCTAACGACGGATAAGGATAAGTTGCTGACATTTATGGTGGGTGTGGCCACACCAGTCAGCCAGTGAATCCTGACTGACTCGAAAATGGCCTGAATAGCCATCAACTCCCACTAAATCTCATTCGAAAATTCCGTTATTGAACCCATCTTTGGTATTACCAGTAGAATCTGCTTTTGAGTAAATGAAAGGTATCTTTTCAATCTCCTAATTTACTTACCACCCTTCTTGTGCGTATATATAGCCTTAATGAAGCAACGATACTATGGAACTTCAATTTCAACAAACAATAGCGGGCTAGACTTAAATCTACAAAAAAAGATCAAATCGATCGTCACCAACAAGGAATCCCACAGATTAGCTATGGAATACGGTCAGGCTCCGGAAAAGCCTCAGCAGGCTACAAAGCCATCTGTCGTCGGAAGAGCGTTCTACTGCTTGACTACAAGCCATTCGCTAGCCTAGTTGAGGTGGCTGCAGAACGATCATGGGCGGCGCATCCGGTAAGTAATTGCTGATTGGCTATGATCTTGCCAAGGCTTCCAGTGAGTTTACTACATGGTAGATGCCGCCTACGGAGTTCGGCAGGTTCGATTTTTCCCTGATAGGAACCCACTACCCGAGTCTCACCTATTAATCCGAAGTAAGAGCAGTTACTTGCAGCTTTTCTGGGTGATCCCGTCAGCCGTCAGCCAACCCATACCCTTTGCAATAAAGAAGCACCCACGCTCGCCACCCCCTTCCCCCCCCCAACCCCCCCCTTTTTTTTTTTTTTTGGAAGATGATTCTCTCAAAGCATACAGTTTTCTACGAAGTCAAAATACAACCACAGCATTAATACGAAAAGAATGCTTGGACTTTCGAGTTTTCAATAACTCGTTTGTCATTTTATCGCAAGGAGTTCCTTTAATACAAGGCTGCAAGGCTCGGATTGCTGGCAATATATCTATATAAATTAGCTTTTCCCCTACAAGGCAACCAACTTAATTATGAAAACGTGTGCTATGCAAGTATTGCGTTACTTTACTATTATTATTGTGATTATTGTTGCCACATACACTGTATTTTCTTTAACTTTCTTGTTCGTGTCTTCGTGCTCTTGACTTCAATGCATTTTGCCTCCACCATCACGAGACCTGCATATATGCCTTTGACTTCCGCAACCAACTGCTCTTGAGAGATAGGACGAGTTTCGGGCTACATAGCTATATCTGTTGAACAGGCTAGGTCTAAGGATCATACCTAGTCTATTGTAGGCACCGGTAGGCACCGGTAGGCAACGGTAGGCAACGGTAGGCAACAGTGTGATGACATGTGAGTATCGTACCTCTATAAGTAGAGGGATTATCTCCTGTAGTTTAGGTTCTATAACCTTCAGCAATTGATACTTATTTGCCCTATACTCTCTGAAGGCCACGTGACTTTCTTCCTCTATTTGAACAATATCACATATCTCCTCGGCTTGGCCTGCATGATCTTGCATAGGAGCTGCTGGTCTACTACTTAAGATGACTGATGGAAAAATGAACACAATTTTTGACGCTTCAAATGCTCGAGCACTTCCGAAAGGCGTATTGTAAGCGGCTATAGAGTATTGCTGGGGAAACGAATCAAATGTTGTGTTCCGATTGCAGTAGCCGATGCCGTGGATTCATATTTTATCGCCATAGTGAAGTTCGGGCGTCGATAGCCATTCGGTATTGGACTAGGTTGTTGAGGCACTCGATCCATGTATCTACAAAAGCTGACACTGTTTCCATAGATCAAAGCCATCATTGAGTAGGCAACGTATATAGAAGCTGGCATATGACCATAATGAAGCTTGCAAACCGTCAATTTCATCGTTGGTAGCTGAACACGACTTTTTTTATCTTCCTCCCAAGGTTGGCTAGTAGCCGTCACCGCTCTGCTCAGGCACTACTCACCCTCGCCTCACCCTCTACTAAGGTTACTCAGTCAAGATCCTGCCCTCCCTTCCAGTGACCAATCATGATTTTCTTATCATTCGGTTTTGCTATGCGAAAGTTGTCCACTTTATACAACTGTATACAGGAGGGCTAAGTCGGCAACTACGGAGCCTAAATAATATGCCCCAAAAATACATCTTTCTAATCTATATTATATCTCTTACTAAATTCTTATAGATGATTCTCGTTCACTGAACTTACTAATATTTTTCGGAGATATTGACTAATTAATTGTAACACTCAAACAAAAACCCCTCAAGCTCCCGTTTTAAGCCAAGGGGTTCTCGACTCTGCAGTGATTGGCCACTCTACTATGCGTTACAAACTCTCGCCTTGTGAATTCATTTCTCTGCAACTCTTGCATCTTAATCACACTTAAACCTAGATATCATTAACGCAATATTATTATTCTTGTCGCTTGGCCAAGCTCGTGTCAAAATCTTTTCAAGGCTATAATAAAATAAAATACTATCTTATACTAGAGATTATCGAGATAAAAGTACGATGGATTTCTCTTTTACTATTCAAGTAGTGTTAGTTTTAATGTTGAAAATTCAGCTTGCTCTAAGTTCTACTAATATGGACGTTAGAATTTGAAGAGTAGACAATTTTAATCTATAAATTGATATAGGAATGCCCTATACTTTAGTACTACTATCCGGAGTAGTTTTGGTTTGAGTGCAAAATTTCGGCTTACTCTAAGTTTGAGTAGGCCGAATTTGTGTTTTTTAAGCCGAAGTAATTCGAATTGTGTTGTTATAAGCCGGACGGCCTTGGCTTAGAGTAAAAATAAGGTACCTACCCTGTCTTGTAGTATGTGAAAGTGTTGTACTTTAGAAGAGGTCACTTTGAAGTATAGTCTTCCAAACCGACACACTCGCCATTGTAGTACTCCGAATCTGACAAAAATAAAGCTAGGGGTCCCAGAAAATGCCTCTCCTTAAACTTATCGCGCAGCACTGCTTCTAGGAGACCGTGCGTGTTGCCACAGCGTGGTGTCCTATAAGGAGCGCTGTAGTGAGAGGCCGAATTTGGCCCTGGGTGCTAGCGTTTGGAACGGGCAAAATTCGGCCCTTTATGCTGTGATGTTCAAGCGGCTAATGAGACGATGCCAGAACATTGTTAGTTCAAGATTAGAACAGTTTTAAAAGACGATGAAGCTAGATTATCAATTAAGCTATAAGCATAATACATCGTTCTATCTGAACAAAAAAGCGCCAGCTGTATCATTCCATCTGAGAGAAGCGTCAAGTGTCAACTGTCAACTGTATACATCTATTTCACAAAACTACTATTCTCGCTCAAGTTACGATTATTTGCACTAGCTGGTGAAGGGAAGTCGCGATTCGTAAATATGGGTAAATCTTCAAACTTGCTAATCAAAGAGCAGCACTCGGCAAATATAAAGTGTCTGGAATTATGGGCATAAGCTGACCCCAATTTTCATATAGTGCCAGTTGTAAAATAGCATCATAATTGCGCGATTAACGTGCACAAGATAGGATATCAGATATGGGCCTTCTATAGAAGAATATCATCCTGTAAGACTTTTGAGTTGTTAAGTTCGACTCGATTACAGAACTAAGGTAGGTTCTTGGAGTGAGTTTATATACATGGGTTGATACAATAGTGTGACGCACTCTGTTGCATCATTACATGTGACCATAATTCAACACATCCCTTTTACATCTTAGAACCAAGGCCCTTGATCTTCCACCAACAAATAGCCTGCCCCTCCAATAGCCTTAGTCCACCTCGTTAGTCAGGATAATCAGTCGAAGTGTTGATAGTCAACCTGTAGAGGCTTCTCAGTAGTCATCTGCCGAAGGAATGAGCGTGTGCGTGAAGTGAGAGATTAGCTAATAAGAGATAGTCGAGTTGTGGTCTTCTCATAGCCGTGCGGAGCAGCATTCGAATTTAGTCTAATAGATGTAATAAGGGATTACCCCAGTTCCTAGGTAAGCTCTCGGTCTTTCTTTCGAAGTTGGGCTTGGTGCTCTAGTGGCTGTAATAATATCCCTCAAGTATATATGTCTTTGTGGCGGAGGTGCAGGCAAAATCTCTAGCCTAATAGCATGTTCGTCCTGGCAGGGTGGGGCTCTGCGATCAAGCGGATATCTATCCTAGTACCGCCGAAGGTCAAAATGGAAGGTACCGACTACTAGTAAGGGATGCGCTGTCAGTTTGGAGATCATCACATGGACTTGACTAATGAAACATATCACTTACATCTGTTTCAAGTTCAGAACTCCCAAATGGCTTAGAGAAGCATGATCTCCCGAGTTGGTAGGATACCCAACAAGAACAGGACTTGTAGTGGCAGTAGAATATCCAAGAGTAGTAAGATATTTAGAAGCAGTAACATCTCTGTCCTTTTGCGATGGTTCTGATTTCGGCGAAGTGATTGATGCCCGACAGAATGGCCGAAAGAGCAAGCTATTGAATTGAGGATGGGTTTTGCAGTAGCAGCGATCAATCTTAGCTCAGCATACATCGAGATATTCTGTGGAGGAGGTTAGTACTGCTGTGCATAGCTACAGTAAAGGCATCGAAGGGCGGAGTGAGTACCTGTAGCAGGAGTCATCTTGTATGGGAGCCTTAACGAGATTGTTCGACGCTGGCGCTTAGTGAATAGTAGAAAGCGAATCATTGTCGTGTGGGTTGTAGGTTGATGCCTGTGATATCCATGTTGTATGCAGTCGCTGAGTCTGTCGTCAATATTGTGTGCAGTCTTACAATCGGATTGCCACATAAAGAGACTCCTCCTAGTTAGAAAAGATCAGCCTAGTTAGCCCCTCTCACTCACTTTCACTACGCCAGAGCATTGCACCAAGCGCCGCCACAACAAAGCACATACTGTGATACGCCCGGGGTTGGCCCATCCTCCCGCCCACGCCCTCCCTCCCTCTCTGCTTTAGCGTGTGCATCTAGGTATACGCCGTGGTCAGTCTAAGCAGTAGGAGGCTGCTTCGATCAAACCACGTTTGAGTTCGACGCCTGTGAGCTCGGAACCGAAGCTGTCAGCCTCCTCCGAAGGAACAGAGCTTCTAACACGGCCTTTGCAGACATTTGCCACATCCTCACATAAGACCCTTCTTCATCACCATCCCTCGCTTGGAGACACTCGTTGTCAGACAGGCGAATGGAGAGCGTCCCCAGCTCCCCAAGCACGCCAACCCCAGCAAAACACCCGGAGGCGATTGCCCAGGTGCGAAGGGGAGCAATTGGTTCTTCCGCCCCTATAGCCCTCTGAAGCAGAGCGAGTATAACCGAAGCCCCAAAAATGGGAAGAGTCAGGATGGCGCTAAAACAGAGGAACGCACAAAGGTAGAGCACAGGTTTCTTAAGCCTGCGGAGAAAAGATAAGAATAATTTGAGAGCCATTGTGCTATTAGGAGATCGCAAAGAAAAGAAGAGAAGATGAAGAAGACGACCGGAAATTATATATTTAAGCGTTCCATAGGCAGTCGTTTCCTCATTCACTAAGAAGGCGGGCGCCGTCAGGTTCCTGCCGCGAAGGGAAGGAAGGAAAGAAAGAAGATGGGGAACTGCCATGTACACCGATATCAGCCACTATTTGCTCATTGATAAAGCCTCATTAGGAGCGTTAGAATATTATTTTCATGCGGTACGCACTAAGACAGGGACATAGCATGAGGTACATCACATATTGGCTACCAGATCTTTATCCTCTACCGAACGGTAACCTAAGGCCACTAGAGCACTGCCTTTACCATTCCCATTAGTTCCAAGCAATCTCTTCCGCAGAAATAGAGTAAGGCAAGACTATGCGACGAATCTGTTGATGCTAGGGTGGAAGTCTAGTCAACCTGAGCGGTCCACGCCTGTTTTCCCCCTCTCTCATGGTTCTCCCGATTCGGTACGAAAAGACGAACATATTTATCCATAGTCCAATGAATAGCAATATTTACTGCCCACCAAACCCTTTTCGCCAGGATGCTGTACTTCTGGTCGCCGCTATCCTCGCGCTTCCTTAATACTTTCATCAGAAGCCATCCAGCGTACGTGAGTACCTCTATGCTGATGCCAAGCATGAAAAGGAGGAACCAAATCTCGAAAAGAAACTCGGAGAAAGTCCGTTCGGAGAAGAGTATATGGGCATCTGGTATTAGGTGTCCCAGAAACCGAAGTAAGAGATATACCGCGGCGAAGGGGATAGCAAAGATATAGCTGCTGCAAAGGTAAAGACCAACAATGCAGACAGGAACTTGGAAGATCGCGATGCATTTTGAGGACATATTCAGAGCTGCGGATTGGGGCGGCAATAGTGGCGTTATTCTGGAGATGGAATCTTGTCGATGAACGGAGGTAAGAGGACGCCTTGATTCTTTCTGTATTGAGAGGCATGGGTTAATTCTCTAAGACCTATAGTGTGCAAGGAAAGAACATCTAACTGATGTACTAAGCCTTAAAGAACTAGTCGACCTCGTGATCCTGAACCACCCTCCACAATATCCCAGTGTGGTCTTGGCGTTCACTCAACAAAGAAGACCACATTCGGACTAAGCTACAAAACAAAATATATTGTAAAAAACAGCAAATAGCTGACAACTTGATTGATTAGGTCTGCTGTACGTGGCCTATTTAGCTATCTGGAAATCTCGTAACACCGCTTACATAATGTCTCTTATGCGTGCATCACTAAAGTATCATCCCAACTGGCGAATAAACTCCTATGGATCACGTGCAAGTGGACCAAAAGGTATTCAAATCGGGTCTAACAAGGACCCTTGATAAGTAAAGGAAGGGAGCGAAAACGGACACTGTTGCAATGTCTTGATAGACCCAAAGAGGTGGCTATGTTAAGTAACAAGGGTCCTGAAAAGGACTCCCTAAGCAAAATCCGGTTGACTCATTAGCGTGCTCAGGACTCAGGACTCAGGAGTCAAGACTCGGCACAGGTTAGAGCAGCACTACTCAGATCCAAAGACAAAAGCGGACTTTGATAAGCTGAATTATTGTCTGTGATTATATCGGTAGTTATGCAAGATCCTTGACACGGCTTCAAACACATCACCAAGCGCCTGGTGCACCTGTGGTGTTGATACTGGTGAAGGGCTATCAACTAATGGTACTAGTTGAGCATCAGCATCGTGCGGTGTTGAGTTTAGAATTCCCATTTCAAGATCTGTTCGCATGTGTTAGCAAGTGATAATAACAACTGTACAGAGTCATCAGAAGGCGGTTCGTATCATAGACCATACCCCTAGAAGCGATTGTCTGCCTACGAGTGAAGAAAATGGCGATGATGGCCAGAAGTGTTGCCGTGAGGCCGAAGCTCAAAGAAAGAATATCGTTGATCTCTGTGTTGACAGGTCAGTACACCAGGGCAACCACCAGAGAGATAAGATATTGTCGAGAAGACTCGCTTACGCATGATAGTGAATACTCGGGTATCGAGCGTTTGATCTTGGTCGACGTTGTGATGCCATGTTTGCGACTTGGAGACCAACTTCTTATAATAACGGAGATGGGTTGGAGGTGGATTAGGAAGAGGGGGGAATGGGGTAAGAACATACATAATGGTTCGCCCTTGGATAGCGGCTCGCATTGTTTGCTTACTCCGTCACTACATTTGTCCAATTATGATATCCAACTTTGTCTACGACATATCTCAACACGACACGCGCACCGGGATGGCGCATCTTACTTTTTTGGTGCGTTCATTACCAAAATGCAGCAAAGCCTGAACCTAAAGCAGCATTTGCTGTTTTGTCGGGCGATATTTTAGCCACATGAAAAAAGAAATTTTGCGGCCACTCACTAACAGGTAAGTCGACTTCATCAACATTGTTCAACATCTTGATTGGATGAATTATCACAACGTTTTGAATTGAGCATCCCCTTGCCGCATCGTAAGGCAAGTATGATGGGGATTAGACTTTGGTGTGCAGACACGTATGTAATCTCAGCTGAATGATGTTAAGCTCTACAGTTAAAAGCGGCGCCCGAAAGCGTAGTCTGCCACGCATCTTGATACTTTTCACATTTGTCTTTTACTTATTCCATAGAGTGACGCCGGCATAGAAGACGCGTTTGGCTGGAAACCGCTAAAAAGAGGGGCTTTGGTGCCTCTTTCCCGATCAGAACCGCTTCCTAGAATACAACATGGCACATCCACCCCTCCCCAAAAAAAATGCCCAGTCGTAGATGAGGTTTCTGTCCGGCGCGGATGATTCGTGATCAAGAAACTCGTGCATCCATCAACGTTCATAATATGAGCATACCGCTCTTGATCGTAATATCTGTCTCACTCGAATGCACATATCCCTGGTCAGGCACATTCTCCACTTCATATCAAGCCATATATACAGCCTTTTCTGTAAAATAAGAAGGAATGTCATGATTGCACCATATATGAAGACTTTCTGGAGAAACGCGAGTAGAAGCAGAGTCTTGACTTGATGTCTGGCTGGCCTCCGGCTGACGAGACTCAAAGATATCCCTCCGCATATTTTATTCTCCAGGCAATTGCATTGGTACCCGCTCTCGAAATGTTATTGTTGCGATATCCAATGGAGCCTTTGAGCAACATAATATGTAATGACAACGATAAAAGAAGAATATTAGAGCTGGAAATTTTGGTAGGGTAAATGGATCGATAGTTATCTGAACAGCACCACGATGTAGCTAATTGGTATATTAAAGTGCATGTAAGTTGATATCGTTGATGATAGTGAACTCGATTTCTTTCTCCTCCTAGATGCTTGCTTCCGCTGTGCGTCAGATATGTAATGAATGTTTGCCTTGCAGAGCGGTGAAGAATCCATAATGTTTTTTGATAGTTAAGGACTGAGTAGTTGCCCATCAGGGGAGTAGGAAGAAGTTTTGAATATACGAGACTTTTTTTGCCAAAAGTCAAATTCTGAAAATTTGGTTTTTGGCGCTAAGGTGTGCCACAAACTTGGCAAGTATTATTGCAGTGGCCTGCTAGTTCATGTTCCATGCTTGCCTTTACAACCCCATCGAATTGTCCGTTTCTTTTTCTACACGAAGGTCAGTCCGAAGCTTTAGGCACTCACCCAAGTAGGTCTGTAACACGAGGCCGAAAAGATAATCTGACCTATGACTATCTGAGTAATTACTCAAAGGTACTAAAACGATGAATCGTTTTAGTTATCGACGTTTTTTTTTAGCGTTGTATCTCTCCAGTAAGGGGATGATCCCGGAATATACTTCTTGCGTATGTGATTATGATTCTTATGAGACTCAGAGATTATATGTACATTTGAAAAAGATGTTTTCATAAACTCATGTCCGCAACATCCATACTGCTAGGTCGGGTATAGAGACATAAGCCTTCTAAAGTCAAGGTGCTGCAAAACGGCGAAGTAAAGTAAAGGCCTAATCGTGGTGACTCTACTGCAAGCTGCGAGCTTGTATCCTCCGATTAGATCTACCCAACGCGTCTTTAAAGTCTTGAAGGCTGAGTTGCTCGAACCTGTTGGCTTTTGGGCAATGAACATTAGTTTTGAAGCTACCTGAAAAATGCTGCAAATTGGAGAGACGTTCCACCTGACCTGCCGACCTGCAAAATAACGGCTGCAAGCTGTAGGTCTAGAGAGTGGAGCGTGCATATACAGGAACGGTTGTGTGGATAAAAATAACGATGTAATTGGTCATAGCGAGAGCCTTCTATTGTAGAATGCTCTATAGACGGGAAAGAGCCCTATATAGAGTGTTTAGAAAGTCTTGGCAAAATACTCAATCACATGACTTGGCATGTAAGCGGATGTGCTTAGAATGGACACCGAATGGAGGAATATCCAGAATCGATTATGAAATCTTTCGAAATAAAATAAGTATGACGAATCGACATTAGGCAGCGTTGGATATACGGCTCAGTCTTCGTAATTGATTTAGCGTGATATATTGACTGAAGACACGCTTGAACTTCAATATTCGTAGGAAGGAAAGCCGGGACCTATCCAAATTTGAAAGCCCTTACGCAACGCAGAAGTTACTTTCTTGCAATTTAGAGATTAGTACTCAAAATAGCCTCATTGAGCATTCTTGGGGAATTTGTTTGTCAAAACTGTCCCACGACGGTGCTCCTCAGTGAACGACGTCAGTGCTTGACACCAATTTTCAGGTTACACAGTGTGGCGGGAGCAACGAAAATCGCGAGTCTACT
Source organism: Bisporella sp. PMI_857 (assembly GCA_021307315.1). Lineage (NCBI taxonomy): Eukaryota > Fungi > Ascomycota > Leotiomycetes > Helotiales > Helotiaceae > Bisporella > Bisporella sp. PMI_857. Next base: position 195,676 of record JAJSPD010000069.1, read on the forward strand.
TAAATTCTGCTATACGAATTAAAATATTTCAGGAATCGCAACGGCCCAACTAGGAAAGCCTCTACCTCTTCAAGAAAATAATAGATAATGTACAGGATCAACGGTTTAAAGGTACTTGGATTGGCTTTACCCTTTGCAGCATGGAGGGGGAATGCGGGGTAGCTTTTGCGGGGTATCGCCAGTCGTTCGATATAACCTAGAGCAACCTCACCTCACCTCATTATCCCCAAACTCGAGCAGAGCTCAAAAATTCGTCCTTGATTACCGTTTCGCATTGCCAAATTATCCCGAAGCTATGAGTAAAGAGAAGGTAACATACATCACCTACAACGAGGGAGTCGATGCGAAGCATCTCCATCTCGGAAACCTCGTCCACGACTACAATCATCCGATTTACCTCGAGCCATATGTGGAGAAAGCATATGCTGAGTGAGTATCTGCGCCGACTGCCAGTGGTCATTGGTGGTCCAGCTACTGATATGCAGATCAGTGTATCAGAGCTCCCGCCTTCATGGGTACGATCAGCCACCTTACAAGACTATGCCTTGACATTAGGAAGCACCTCTTCGGATGGTACCAAGCCTAGATATCAGATTGCCGCAGCAGCAAAAGCCACCAAACTCGAAATCAAAGAGTAAGACAGCATCCATCCCATCCCTTCATAGCTAACCTCATTCCCTCAGCCCTAACAAGTTCTTTAACGAAGTGACCCTCAAATCCGAGAAAGCGACCAAATGGCTGGCATCGCGCCTCTCCGCCGCCGAAGAGCTCAAGCAACTCAAACCGCAGATCTGGATACTCACCGGCCTCATCCTCATGACGCACGCCACATGGACAAGCCTCTCAAGCGACCAGACCTTCACGCCAGGCCAGCAAGCACCGTTCAACCCCAGCGGGGTATCCGCGATCCGCCGGCTCTCCGTGAGCGAGGACGTCAAGCCCGCATTCGGGTTCCGCGCCAACGCGGAGGAACACCATGTCTCAGGCTCCGTAATCCACGAGACGGGGAAATATCCAGGGACCCGGGCCTGGGCGGCACAATGGCAGCTGGTTGACGTGGAAGTGCGTTCCGGCAAGGCGCAGGATGGGGCGGCCAATCAGATTAAGCTGAGGGACGGGGCCAAGGTTGCGGTAGTTGAGCTGCAGTCGGGTTCGTATGCCGATGGTTCGAAATTACAGGCAGCGGAGGATTCAAACGATGAGTTGTGGGATGCTCTCCTTGACAAGGCGGAGGACTATGTATAAACTGAAACCCGCAAAGTTTGTATGGTAACCTTTTTTTTAATCATTTCCCGCTGTTTTCATGGATGATCTCATGTGGAGAAAAATTCATAGAATCCCAGACAGAGCCCTAAACTCGAAATTTTTCCGAGAACTTGATTGGTATTAGAGAATTCTCATCATAATTCTACCTCGAATGAGTTCCATTGCCAATTATTGCAGCTATGGCTGCCCCGCCTCAAAATTTTATACATATCATACAATATTGTTATGTCCTTTGTATTTTTGTTTCTTAACTTTTTTGGTCTCCTGCAACGCCTATATCGCGCGAACACTCTATTTTGTTTCGTGTTGCGGATATCATGCCGCGTGTTACGCTATCCAGCACAACATATCGATTAGATTCACCTATCGTAGTTGTTGTTCTTCCACCCTAGCACCTGGCTCTGTTCCCATTCTCCAGGCGCAGACCGTTCATTCGATGTCATTGTGACCTTAGTCTCCTTCAAGATATGTTTCTGGCTATCTCCATCCCCATCCACATCTCCATCCTTATCTCCTAATTGCTGAAAAGTATCCATTTTAATGTCCGGACGCTGATTTCTGCTGGGCTGTTTGAAGTTGCCTGCCGAAGCCTCGCCGCTGCTGCCGGCGTTGGTGGTAAGGTTGAATATTGGAAGGGAGAGGAGCGGACGAAGAGCGGGGAGCGAACCCGCAATGATGCCGATGCCTTCTTCGATGACAGACCAGAGGCCAATTTTGCCAGTGCCATACAAAAATTCCTTGGGGTCACTGTAGAGACTCAGGTAGCGGAGTCGGACGATAGTTGCGCAGCTTGCACTGGAGGAGTGTTAATCAGCTATCCCAGGTTGGGAACCACACCAAGATACTCACAAAGCAGCCATCGAAAGAATCATAGCAACAGAGACCTTGATCCTTCTCTTCATCTGAATATTCCACAGCAAGACGGCTGGCAACACCGCCAAAGCCCAGTCGGTCGCGATTTCAACAGCAGAGAAGAAGAAGCTAACATCGCTGTTGAGTTTTAGATTACAGGTACCGGTGGTTTCACCCCATAACGCAGTGATCGGACGACAGATGTTGGCGATTACGAGGATAAATATGACAGCGGAAATGGCAGTGGAGATCATGATGCTCCAAATAGTCCACACAAAACGACGGCGGGCATCAGCGATGCGAAGGAGAGTTACGGCGATGCTGCACTTGATGGCAACTGCGCCGGAGGCATAGAAAAATTCGGCAATGAAGAACAACTTAAGTTCATGGTTAGATTGTTTATTAAGAGAGAACCAGAATACGCACCTTAACTCCCTTCATTATATCATGTGGGTTTAGTTCGGCGGCATACCTCCCGCTTCCATAGAAGGTGCAGACAATACACAAGCTACTCGTAACCGTGAATAGCAGCTGCGGTAACGCATCGGATTAGCCTTGACGCCTGATACTGAAAGAGGCTATGGGCACACATACAAGGCCTACAAACATCAAGACATCATCCAAACCGAACGCTTTTCGCCATATCCGTACTCCTACCCGTAAGGTATACGTGATCCAACTGAAGGCTAATAGGATTATCGAGGTATAGAGGAGCGCCGCGCCGTCCCCTTGGGGCTTTACCATGATGACCAAAAATGCAACGCCACGATGAAGGGTAGTGAAAGCAAAAGGGGATACGAAGCGTACTAAAAGGGAACAAAAAGGTAAGTGAAGGAAGTTGGCGGTTCGCCTTGAAACGTCGATTGTGGTTCGATACTGCTTTAAAAGAGTAATTTTGACTGGGTTTTCTCCACCGTTTGGCCTCTGATGGGCCCTACCCTGGTTTGGCAGTGATCTTCGTGTAGGGGGGTGTTCCTTGGATGTGCTTCGTCTTCCATAGACATGGGGCTAAACTTCCGGCTCGTGGGCTCTCGGGTTATGCCTCCTGGACGTGCACCCGGCTGTTAGATGGGAAGTATGTATCGTAGCAAGATCGGCATCTAGATTAATGTTTTGAGATTCGATGTCAGGTCATATATCGAGTGCAGGAAGAGGGGGTCATTGTTCCCACAATTTTGGTGTTGACCTTACTATTCCTCCAGTCTAAACCCTTTACGTCTCTTCCATACTTTTCCATAACGCTTTTTTAGTGGGTGCCTTGCTAGCAAAGCTCTAGTACCGCAGACGCTGGTGGGATTATCCCAGACATAAAATTCTGACATCTACAGATACCCACTCTTTGCTATCCAGTAAGTAGACGAGTTTACAAATGGGAGCATGTAATCGTACCAGGGTCCACAGCCTTAGTTGAACTAAGTATACGACCCTGAGGCACACGAAAACACTATCCAGTGCAGTCTCGACTACACCATAGCTAAAAACTTGATTTTTTAAAAAAAATTAAAAATACTATTCATTTCGAAGGACTTCTATGTCATCGTGGTCTCTTGGCTAGTCCAGTATCTGAAATTAATGGTAGGATGATCATAAAGCCGATAGGCACTTCAGACGCTCGGGCCAACTGTCAAGCTCGCTCATGCGGCACCAAATCTCGCGGAAGCGAAGCTACTGTAGAAGAATTGCAGGCACTAACCCTACAAGTACCGTGCTGTAACAAGCTAACACCACTTGCGGTATAGTTCCTAAGTGCAATCCATCATGCATATTCGACCTTGGCAGATTGGGAGACATGTATTGTAGAGATCGCCTACTTATAGTACTGTATAGGACAGAGACGGGCTGATCCAACGTCTGTTTTCACGTATAGCTTGAAAACGAGTCTTTGCCGAGGGCATGTGCCTGACACTCAGCCGATCAGGTTCCTCGGTACACGTACCATATCCCTCAAATCTTCGAACCAAGTCCATGAGAACGAGAATATTTCTTCGGGAAGGGAATGCCACGGCAAAGACGATAGAGGGATGAGGTTATCTCGTAAAGATTTGGCGAAGTCCACACAAGTGAGAATCTGTCAAAACGGCCCCAGAAATTCTTAAAACATCGGAACGGTCCGAAAGCGGGAATTAAAGCCGCCACAGAGTCAATTTAAAAGTGGACCGCTCTCGTCAGTTCAACACGATTCAGTCTCCTAAAACTATTTGTCGTTGTCCCTGGCGTAACCGCCCGTTGCGTAGCCGTCCTCGGCTAACACCGTCTCCCCCGCCCTAGACATCCCCTGAGCCAAGCCTCAAAACTCGTGATCAGCGTCTTCGCCAATGTTTTGGCTGCGGCGCATTTGGTCAACCCAGTGCCTCCAAAACGGGAGAGGTTGTCTGCTCCCCCCTCTTGCGTTCAGGGTCCCCCCCAAACATGCTTAGTTTCATGCCGAACCACACTCATAGCTAAGGTTTTATACGCCTAACGTGAGGAGTAAAAGCTCGACATTAAGTGCTTAAAGCAAAAATCTGGATTGGCTAACAATTTTAAAGAGACCCACCAGAGGACCGCTGGTGGTGATGTCCACACCGCTCTAGGTGGTGTCCTACCCACTTGATCCCCTCAGTTAGCTACAAACTCGTTTGTTCTTACCAAGATTCCTGAACAAGCAATCATTTAACCCTTTGACCTGTCGTATTATCTTACTTTTCTGCTTCCAGGATTCCAAGAATTCGTTTCCAATCTATCCATCTGCCGGCTACGCACTCCATCTCAACGCCATGTCAGAATTTTTTATCAAGGACGAGGATTTAACCGGTCTCAAAGGCAAGGTTGCCATTGTCACAGGTATGGCTATCTCATTGCCTCGCGAGGTATTCTCATCATGTTTGACTCGGACTAATGGACCTATTGGATTATTGCAGGCACTTCTTCAGGTATTGGCCTGGCAACTGCCGATCTGCTGGTATCGCTGGGGGCACTGGTTGTCGGCGGCGACATCCAGCCACAACCTGATACGACAGAGAAGACTGGCTTCACATTTATACAAACTAATGTTACCAATTGGGCCCAACTGAGTGCGCTGTTCAAGAAAACGAAGGAACAACATGGCCGAATTGACTATGTGTTCGCCAACGCTGGTATTGGTCCCCGCGCTAATTACTTGGCACTTGAATCGGACGAGAGCGGAAACCTGAAGGAACCAGTACACGATACCCTGGAAGTCAATCTGAAGAGCGTGGTCAACACGGCTTCTCTTGCCGTTCATTATCTGAAACAGCAACCTGAAGGTGGTAGTATTGTGCTCATGGGCTCCAGCACCGGCTTGCAGCCACTTCGAGCTCCCGATTATTGTAAGTCAAGAGCAGAGCATAACATAAAGGAATTCAAGTTCACACGATGATGTAGCCACGGCCAAACATGGTGTTCTGGGGTTCGGAAGAGGCTATGCAAGGCTTGTTGAGGTTTCGGGTCTCCCAATACGGATTAACACACTCATGCCATCATGGACGTCCACCAACGTCCTCCCAAATGTGGAGGGAATCATGAAGGCAGTCTCGCACGAGTCGCAGCCATGTTTAGTGATTGCACGGGCTGTTGCTTACCTGTTTCTTGATGCATCCAGACATGGAGAAGTAATCTTCATCGCCGATGGGAAGTACCAGGAAATCGAAAAGTCCGTGCTCGCACCTGCGTATGAAACCATCAAGGGAGCTGGGAATCCCAGTGATGATGAGATTCTAAGGCGTATATTCGCACTGGGGCAATGACCTGGAACGATGTTGGTATAGATATCTTGTGCCCGTTCGGGTATATTAACGTAACGATTATGAAATCTTGAATGCTAGCCAGGCAATCAACTGCGCACCAGTTTCTTCAGAGTATTTTGAATCTGAATCTTCATGACACTAGCTAAGAAAACGAAGATATTGACAGATATCGATTAGCTTAACCTCGAGGCTTTAGGGCATTTAGTTTATAAGAGTATGCTGAAAATAATACTAAAAATGATAACGCAAGAGTGCAAGCTCTGGAAATAAGGTAGATCATATTGGAGGATGAGAGCGAGAGGTCTTGACGCAAGGAGTGAGTATCGGGTTATTGCTGAAATTACTATCCATTAGTACGCGCTAGAGCCTAGGAAGTCGAAATTAAATCGGCAAATCCTCTAGGAGAACGAATGCCAATAACGGATCTGGCAACTGGATGCATGGAACTGTAACGAAATTAGTTACCCAATACATCGGACTCCTTCGAGGAAGCCGTCATTTTACATTCCACCACCACATAGGTCAGCTTCTCTCGGAGGACATTTATGCAGATAAGTGTGATGGTTAACCAACAAATTGTGTTGCGTCGACGACAACGTTGAAGGGTTCAATGAATGATATTTTGAGGGAAAGCACTAATTGAACAATACGAGGGATATCTACGGGAGTAAACTGCTCAATGTGCAGAAGTTCGCCTGGAGCGGTTCATAGCATTATTTCTTCTAAGGTGTAACGACTCATTGACTCGATTACGCAAGGTTTCTGAATCATGAAATGGCCAATCGTAAACTTCTCAAAGCACTCTCCAACAAATTCTCAGCAATCTCCGTATATACTGTAGCGTCAGAAAGTTCTATTAATGGAGTGACCGAAGAGCTTAAATGAGTGTGATACACAAGTAGAGAGGAGAGATTTAAACAACCAGTTTTGGTAGACTTTCAGCATTGGAATTGTCAATGAAGCTGTTTGTATCTTTAGGCGATTGACAAATAAGTGTCAAACCCGAGGCTTTTAAAGGGGCTCGTGAATCAACAACAGGTTCCATATGGAACTGGTTGGTCCCTTAGAGGTATGGAGGTGAAGCACCGAATAAACTAAGGCCCAGGGTATCACTTCGGTTTTACATTAGGAGGTAATCCAAGCTCCAGCTGGTCATCAACCCAAAAAATACCTAACTACAATGGTACAAAAGATTCACCACTGATGTGAGCATAAAGATGCTGTTGGTGTTTCTCATGGTTGCCTGAGGCCGTTATCAGTCAGTTCAAAATGCCAAGTCTCTTATCTCCTTCAGCCTCATAACGTCACTATCGGAAGAAAATGCAGTTCCACTTCCGACCTCGGCTTTCTCATTAATCACCCACAAAATCATTACAGTCTCATTTATGGGCTCGTCACAAGCTCACCATGGAGTCATTCATTCGACCCACAAATGTCCACTCTGAAGGAGTACACGCGCGGTAGGTGAGCAGCGCCGGTCAGATTCACATGCCTCGGTATCTAGAGCTTCTCGACTTATTACATGCTGCTTTTCCTTCGCAAGTTTGCCTTTTCCTTCTTTCCTCATAGATTTTTTGTGTTTAGACCAGGTGCTTTAGATTTCTCTGCTATTAAAGCATATACAGGATGAGTAAGGTTGGCGACTTTGATACTGTGCGAAAGGATATTGTGGAGCTTCTTCACCAGCCCGAGTACGATGATGGAAGCGCAGGGCCAGTGTTGGTGCGATTAGCATGGTATGTTCTCGACTTGATATTCAAGTTTTGATACTGATCTGAATAGGCATTCTTGTGGAACATATGATGCTGAAACAGATACCGGAGGTTCAAACGGCGCTGGAATGCGGTACGAGCAAGAAGGTGGCGATCCAGCAAACGCAGGCCTCCAACATGCGCGTGTCTTTCTGGAACCTGTCAAAGAGAAGCATTCTTGGATAACATACTCCGATCTGTGGACACTGGCTGGTGTCGTAGCGATCAAGGAAATGGGCGGTCCTGATATTCCCTGGCGAGGCGGTCGTACCGATTACGTCGACGACAGCAAGCTTCCACCTCAAGGACGCCTCCCAGACGCAGCACAAGGCTCTGACCACATCCGTTTCATATTCTACAGAATGGGATTCAACGACCAGGAGATTGTGGCATTGAGCGGAGCGCATAATTTAGGACGTTGTCATAGTGATCGTTCGGGATTTGAAGGAGCGTGGGTCAACAATCCTACTCGATTCTCAAATCAATACTTTCGCCTTCTTCTTTCGCTTCAATGGAGCAAGAAGACGTTGCCTAATGGAGTCGAACAATTCACCAACTATGATGCGGATTCTGAGACAGAGTTAATGATGCTGCCGACTGATATTGCTTTACGGAATGACAGTGAATTCCTGCCATACGTCGAATTGTATGCGAAGGATAAGGACCAATTTTTCGAAGACTTTGCCAAAGTTTTTGAGAAGCTGAGCGAATTGGGTATTAAGAGAGATGCATATGGTAATATCACAAATACCGATTCTGCGTTTGGGGGCTATATTTCGGCACCGAAAAAGTCTTCAAAGCCTGGCGTCCCAGAAAAGACAACAGATGACAGAGTTAGGCCAAGCGGAGCATGCCCTGTGGCGAAAGAGAACAGGAGGTTTGTGGAGAGGAGCGTGTTGTGAGCGCGATTTCATGATTGGCTAGAGTCCATATAGAGAACCATTCGCAAGAGGCTATAGACTTAGATTAGACTTAGATTAGACTTAGATGTGGATAGATATAGAATTGTACAATACTAGAAGTTGCATTATGCCTTTCCAATGACTTTCATGTTCCTAGTCACGTCATAGTACTCAACCCAGAAACAATTCGAGTCCTTCAATAGCTGGAGGTTGCACAATGATTGCTTTAAAAATATAGCCCACACCGGCCCATTCTAGTTCCTCTTTCTCTCTAAACATGCTCAACATACAAATTAAGCATCAAAAAGCCATCTTCGGTTTGGATTCTTCGATCAAAAATAACCAAGTCCGTCATAACGCTCGTGACTTACCTCGACAAACCAGAAGTCCACGCCAAGCGCCCCACAAAAACACCACAAAAACACCACAAAAAGCACAAAGTCTAAAACTCAAAAGATGTCTTCAGCACTTATAAATTCGACAACCGCCCAAGGATCACCCGCGGCTATCCGACAAACCAGAGTCCCGGTTCCAAACTCACGACATCCGACCGACACGGAAACCGCCAGCCCTACCTCAGAAGGCAAAATGGGTCCTCCAGCACCCGACGAGGCATCGTCAAGCACCAGCAACGCCCCGACCCAGGACGCCGGACCCCCGCCCGCGTCCGCGCCCGCGCCGACCAAATGCTCCGCGTGCCCCAGCACGGAAGCGGAATCCAAGCCCTTCAAGCCGTGCTCCAAATGCCAGTCCGAGGCCTACTGCTCGCGGGACTGCCAGAAGTCCCACTGGAAGACGCACAAGAAGGTCTGTCCCGAGCGGGCCCAGGCGTGGGCCCAGACGGCGAACCTCAAGATGGGCGGCGGAAGGCGGGAGACGAGGGAGGGCCACCGTGGCGGTAAGTCTAGAGAGGTTTGGGGGGCGGGGGATGGAGAGGGGGAAGAAGGTGCTAGAGGGGAGCTGATCTTGTTTTCTATTTGCTCTTCTATTTTGTTTTAATATTTATACTTAGGGGAAGGCTAATCAATGATGTGTTGGTATTTCGTAGGGTTGCAGAAGTGGCAGTTTGACACGTGATTTGTTGGAGGAGGATTTGGGCGGGAAGGAGTTCGGGAGGGGGATATGGGATGGGTATTGTATGAGAGAGCCTTGGGATTGGGCTGGGAGTATGGCGTAAGTGATCCCCGAGCTGGGTTGGGTTATTCATGGGCTGACTTGCGGGAGAGAATTCGAATTGAAATGTTTTACGACGCCTTTTCAGACGAAGATATAGCTTAAAAGTTACAGCAACAAAGATGAAATATGAAATTGACGGCCGTGGTGCTTTATTATGTCTCAAATACCTTACCCCACTCCTACTGGTTGTACTCCGAACCACTTTTCACTAATGCTTTGAAGCCCCGTCCCCGTATGTCAATCAGCCAGAAGAAGTTCAAGTACTCAATCCCGTCGATTTTTTCAAAATTTATACTGAACCTTTAGCATTGGAAGACCCTCCTAGTACCTCCTCTCTCCCGCTCTCCCTCACTCACCACCGGCTCAAATCTATCCATAGTCCGCAATAGCTGCAGCACAATTACAGGCCTTACTGCTATACGAGCACCATAATTTTGGAGTACGTCACATTGGCTGGGTTTATGAGGTTGACCCAACGTTTCCGGCTAGATATACTGCTGTTGCGTCTGTTTGGGTTGGCCGTTTCGTGGCTTTCGCAGCGTTCATAAGCGCTATCCTAACAAGCCCAACGAGTATATTTACCGTCATGAAATCTTTGCTTGGGCGTATTCCTTATCAGTAATTGCTGCTTGCATTCAACAGTATGAAAGGCCGACAGATTTTCGTTGCTTAACAGTTCAAGGATTCTTTGAATGTATTGTCAGATGTTTCTGCTACTTTTGCGGCTCTGGTGTGGCTTTCGTGTCATTACCTGAAGCAAGGAGAAATGTATTATCATCGCCGTTTGCTTGGCGATTACTGGAGACTTCAATCGTGGTCGAATCCATTGCACTCACATTTACGCATACTGCAGCCTTGACTTGTCTTCTACGCCCACCCGCGTCATGTCGTTGGCTTATCGACTTCTCAGGCTGCTCCTTAGTATTTCTGGTAAGTATGCCTGAGCTCGACTCTGAAGACTGGTGTCGGCTTACTGGACATGTCCGAACTCGTCCCTACAGGTCAGATGGTGCTCAAATCGTCCCTTCCTGCTCCTTGCCACCGTAGTAGTACATAAGCACTCTTAGCTATTGGTTCTGAGGCCGAGGTTGCGAGTGCGAACATGTTAGCTATATACTTAGTCTACTGGAATTTCAAACTGTTGGAGCCTGACTGTTTTAGTCTTCCTCGTCTATGGAAACATATCTCGTGCTGCCCTTGCTTTGAGAAAAGATAATGCACTGTGGTGAGGTGAGTCTTTGATTCAAGCGTAAAGAATGGAACATTGTTCAACTGTATCAGATGAACTTCGTGCCATACAGACAAGAGTGCCTAATCTTGCCGCAAAGGGTCTGATGGCGCGCAGACAAGCAAGAGCAACTCAATCTCTTACTGGAAGAGGTTCCCAGAAGACTTGGGAATGACCAATTCATCTCTATAGACATTCCATCTGTTCAGGCCGAGACCCAAATTTGCATCAACATTGTTGTCGTTGTCTTTCCTCAGGCATCCTGACATTTGAGACTTTCCCAAGTCTGGCGTTTGAAGTAGAACATTCTTCTTAATTATTGCCAAGCAGCTGATACCCTCTCAATTAGAAATCACATCAAAAGTTCAAGAAATCATCTAGGCAATCTCAAATGATTATTCCTCTCTATATGGCACAAGACATTTAGATTTCATTTGATAATTGTTCGCTTGGGACTCTATCAAAGTCGATCTTGGATTCGTCAAATTGAGTGGATGACATGAATCGCTTGACAAATAAAAACCAGCCTGCGCCGTGATGATGGGTCACGCTCTGAGATCAGCCTTGCAACTCGGTGATGGTTGTGGCAGAACCTTGGCGGCATCGGTTGTTAGTCCATACGGATCAGCCAATTGGGGCGTTAGTTTCGACTCGTGTTCTACCGTACACGCTGAGGATTGAAGCTCGAAACAGGAAAGAATCTAAATATAGCGTGACGATGCTCCCTGGGACCTGATGCAGAATGTGGAGAACCATTAGATGCAGAACGATACGAATCCAGGTTGAGATATAATTGCATCCAAGCCGTTCAATGCCAGCGGGTGAGTAAGACTCTTTTCTTGGTCAAAGCATGAGTAGTTACTTTGGTAGATGAGAGAAAAAGATATGAGAGGCTGAATCCAACCAATCTCGGCAACAGGCGAGTACTAGGTCCCCCCTTATATAGTGGGGTTGTCCCCACATCTCAAAAAGAGAGAGAGAGAGTGAGGACAGATAGAAAATGTGATGCATCATTCCAGAATAAACCTTAAACGGCTTTGTCACTGATTGCACGCTATAAATCCCGCAAAATATGTCAGTCAGAGCCTTGCAGCCGATAGAAATGCTACGTTCCATCATCATCATGCCTTATCAATCAATCTATCGATAGATATATTTTCACCCAACAGGAACAAGACAGACGTTCAATCGACGCTTCAAATTTAAGCTCCTTGCTGCCAAGAAATTAATCCTTTCCCTGAGCTCAGCCTAGACCCAGACCACGTCCCTCCTCCACCACCCCCCAAATTCTAAATCCCACTTCTTTTCACCACGTCCGCATCATTTTCTTACCCACCTCATGTGGCTGTCCGCCAACATCAATCGACCTCGTGTTACGTCGGGGTAGATTGCATTTGGGCCTGCAGCGTCTCCTATCATCCGGTCCAGGTCCCCTCCGATATCCTTATCAAGCCGGACGAAGACCCTTCGAGTTTCCCCCGCCATGTCAAGTCTTGGACCAAGCACCCCAGCACAAAATTATAAGGCCAGCGGCGTAGCAACGGCAGAGGTTGCCTCCTCACCATGGACAAACAAGAATGAACAAGATGACAACATGCAGGCGAGAGACCCTTTCGGGATTGCGCCGGGCAGTCTGACGCCGGATGCGGGATTCAAGTTCAAGTCGACGACCATAGCACCCTCTCCTCCTCCAACCACCCCCCAGAACCAATCTTCGAATCTGCTGCCGCTTGATACCTCTGCGCGGCTCCATTCATCACTAAGTACATCAGACGGAAGGTTGAGTCCGAGCCCTTTAAGTGCTAGCCTACGAATACAAACGGATATCATACCTGGCTGTGTCGTGACAGCAGCGAGTGCGATTAACACTGCGGGAACGTCAGGAGATTTCACGCACATAGCTCCAAGACCTGAAATCAAGCGAACACCAAGCATAAAAAACGTGTTGGCAAGCAGTTTTGGTAGCAGCGGATCAGCTCCTAGCTCTGCGCTATCCTCTCCCATGCTCAACGCGATGCCAGACGTTACTCCGTTGCCGTCGCCCCTCATGTCGAATGGTTCGCCAGGCCCTTGGAGGAAAGCGGCCAGGCCGCCTTCACGAGAACATTTACCACTGACCGCTGACTCGGCATTGGTAACGTCGAATGGTGAGTCTGTATCTGCAGCTATCGCAAACCAGACCAAACGGCGTGCATATCATGGGTTAGTGACGAGTGCCAATGAGAATGCTTTACATAATTCTGCTCTGGGAATCAATCGGGAAAAAATTGTAGATGGCCACCAACGAAACAGGAGCCTAAGCGACTATACTCCTGACGCAATTCAAATACCAAAGCCTAGGCACATTACAGTATCTGGCTCCCATGCTGAGGCAACGCCGGATTCTGCTACGTCAGACTCAACAATGAGGAGAGAACCGCATTTGGCCGTACAAAGAGGTCTCGAGGTAGCCCCACGGTAAGCGCTATATGATTCTTTGTTGAGCATTAATATAAGTATATACCGAGGCTGTGACTCGTAATACTGATGCTTTTATCTTATAGACCCCCAACTCCTCCACCAAGCAACACTGGACAAGAGGGTAGCGATAGCGAATCATCTTTGACTGCAGATCAAGTCTGGGATATTATGAAAGCCAAGTATGAATATTTTGATGCATATAGTCGAGGTGATAAGAAGAAAAGAAGGTGGAGAGGTTTGAAAGTTCTCGGGGAAGGAACATTCAGTAAAGTGGTGCTTGCAACGAGCCAAGTCCCCGATGATTCCCCAGACGCCCAAGTCGCTGATTCTCAAGCGGATGGGCCGCCGTCACCATCACCTGAAGCTCAAATCGATCGCAAAAAACTTGTAGCGGTGAAAGTATGTGAGCACGGTCCCAAAGGAGGGGCTTCCGAAGATAGAATCGAGGTATCTTTGAAAAGAGAGTTAGAGATCATGAAATCAGTCAATCACCCATCATTGGTCCGCCTTAAAGCCTGGGCTACGGAGGAATCAAGGATGATATTAGTTCTCACATATTGTCCTGGTGGCGATTTGTTTGACGTTGCGACTAAGTACAAGGACCTCCTTGTCCCGGGACTCTTGAGACGCATGTTTGCAGAATTAGTCGGTGCGGTGAGATATTTACACTCAGCACACATCGTCCATCGTGACATCAAACTCGAGAGTGAGTCAAGACTTACGTCATTTGATATTCAAAACTAATAAAAGCAGATGTCCTTGTCAATTTAACTCAGAATGAGCTTGCGGAAAATCGAGACTGGGCTACGTACCCATACTCGGTTGTTACTCTGACTGATCTTGGTCTTTCACGTTATGTGACTGATGACCAGCTCCTTCAGACAAGATGCGGCTCCGACGATTACGCAGCGCCAGAAGTCATCATGGGACAAGACTATAATGGTCGTGCAACAGATGCGTGGTCTCTAGGCGTTCTGCTTTACGCACTGCTTGAGTCACGACTCCCATTCGATGTTCATCCTCGTATGACGGAAGCTCAGCGGATGCGCAGCCGAACCACCCATCGCATAGCAAGAATTGAGTGGGTCTGGGTCGAGTACGGAGGCGATGAGGGAGACAATGAAGCTGATTCAGCAAAGTTCAAAGCAGCTGGTCTGGAGGGAGCACAAATAACAACAGAAGGACTTCTCAAGCGAGCACGTAGTCGCTGGACCATGGACAAACTCGCAGAGTATGAATGGGTAAAAGACGGCATAACCGTAGAAGGAGGGGTCAAATTCCGCGAAGAAGACACGCCAAAAGAGGTCGTTGGATAGTAAATTCAAAAGACAGTAACACCGCTACAAGAAAAGGGGGCAATGTAGATTTTTAACGTCCAAGCGCCTGGGTTTTGGGAAGAGCGAAGGAAATATTACCAGGATGGTCGGCGTTTCATGGATTTACTGTATTTGCGCTATAGGGATTGATGGACAATATATAGGTGTATTATTAAAAGAGGCCATATACTTCTGCGAGGAAGATGTGTGGAATAGATAGGATCGTTCAGGGGAATTCAAGATCTTTCTTCCTGTGGCCCACAGTGTGGTGTGATATGTAACGTAAGCGCATGTGCTTATAGCTTTCCGACCAAATGTATATATATATATATTTTCATTCTATCGATTACCAAGTATCAAAAATTAAATAGCGTTTAGTTTGACCTCTACTTGGGATTCTCGTACTTGGTTATGTCTTGTTGCCAATCTAGAGCAAACGCTTCCTTCGGATGTCTCTGTATAATTTGTATTGCTTGTATACGAATGAATGCCTGAGGCAATAACCGCCAATAAAATCTCGCTGCCGTTGAGTGGTCGTAAGCTATATATACTTTTACAGGCGAGCTCTCTTCAGGATTATCACGTGTGTTCGGGTTCTCGTCGTCGAAGAATAGCAGCTCATTGTCTTTTTTTGAATGAACCATATGTTTTTACGGTGGAATTCATAATTTAGTTAATCACGGGTTCGGTTGTGTTCACCGAAAGAGGCGTTTTGTGCAACAACATTGAAAAACGGAATCAGCTCTAAGTGAGCTTTTCGGTTTTCCTGTTTTGGTTAGTCTATACACAAAGTACACGTTATGCCTTGTTGATTTCTTTTCTAGAGCCTTTCCGTTGTGGTAGCAGGACAATAGTCAACTCGTAATGGTTCTGGGTCGCGCGTGCGAGCTTTACAGGGACAGTTTCCTGCAGTTCTAGCGCAGGTCAACTTGGTTTTCATTCGTCGCTGCGCGATCCCGTGCATAAAGGCGGAGTGAGGCGGGACTTGTGGCGCCTAACTCTAAATTACTGTGGTGTATTCCAACACCTTTCTGAAGTTTTTGCCTTTGCGCATTTCGGATCCCTATACTGTCTCAACCAGAAATATGAATAGAACACCCTCCCCTTCTTTAAACTCACAAAAGTTTCACGAAAATATATCAGACATCAAAAAGCGCGCAATATGTGTATGACCCCTAGCTTTCGCCCAAGCTTTATTACCCGTCACGTACTAACGCCACAAGTAGTATCTTCTAGCGACACCATAGCCTTGTCGTGTGGCGTCGCATCTATCAGCCTCGCCATAGTGACCATTTGGCTAACTTGTACAGTTCGTCGTCAGTCTCATGGTATGATTCCTTCTGCTATTTTGTGTATGTCTCTTCTGATACAATATTCAGGCGACCTCGAGAGGACAAACCCTCATCCTGAACCAGATTTATACAGGAACGTGATGATGGAGGAATTCCATTCACGGAGATGGTGGATGAAACACAACGGATATCGTCCAAAGACTTGTTGATGGATTAAGGATAAATCTACATTAAGCCGGCGAAAATTGCGGAAATCAATCGCATTCGAAGGTCTACCTCCTTGGTGCTTGTGCGCAGAAGTTTATTTTCTTCATTGGTTAGATGTTTTGATTCTGAATAACTTGCAGTACATAGGATATTCATGAAAAACGAAACAATTCTTCAGGCTGCTGGTATGCGAGTATATTATATATCGATGATCATCTTTTGGGATATCTTAATTATCATCCATTCGGACAGCCTTTGGCTGTTTTAATGCATTGGAGCTCTTGTAACCAGTTCTAGAACTACAAGTTCGTGCCAGTTTGGTCGTTCTAAGGAGGATTGTCTCTTTTCTTCGTGTTGTAATTTTTCTGCACTTGTATAGAAGGTTTAAACGGTCATAGACAGCTGGAACCTCTGCACCATATGGACAAGTGCTCAGATAAACATCAGCTAGTATTATCAAATCGCTCTTGTGATGCATCTTTGATATAATGGACGACTAGTGGGCTTTGTCACGTGCTCCCTAGAGAGTAGGCTCTTGCTTGGGGTTTCGGAGGTTTCCACTCTGACGACACGAGTGATAGGTTGATTGCACCTACCAGACCTACGGACTTTAAGCGTGTTTATCGGTCTTAGCAAGGCAGGATTATGAGGTAGTGTAACCAATGTTGTATATTTGCTATTGGAGTGTTGGCTTTGAGATTACACAACGTTGCCTAGCTAACCCTCTGAGTATGTCACATAAGCAGAAGGAGTCGAGGACCTGTATTGTCATGTTTCTCAATGTTCTTGGGAAGTCACCTGAGCCAGAGAGCTAGGCCCACGTACCCAAGCACCCTCTAATCGCAACTTCTGTTTGGAAGAGTCTAGATGCCATTGTCAGCGTGGATGAGCTTGTTTACTCATCAACAGCACCCGGGTCATCACAAAATGTCCCTCATTGGGCGGGGCGAGTAGGAGTAAAGACTTTCTAGCTCTATTTCTCTGGGGCCAGCCCGATCGAGTATGCAGCCAACAATCAGAAACCCGACCGGGCTGCCGTGAAGGTCTGAAATAGCAGAGGCTATTGGAGCATTGGATCATTGTATTTGTGTGCACCGAGTGAGAATACTTCAGAAATACAAGATTTGGGCCATGCATGAGTACGCAGAAGCTATACTTCCTTACCGACGATTGGGATATATTTGCCGATTCTAGTTTAGCCTCAACCACTGTGGCTGATGCGAGGGACCAAAAGAACTCGCTTGAGTTTTGGTATCTGTTGTACAGTATGCACTGCTCCCTCAGGCAGCCAATCACGGTGTTGACCAGGACTTTAGAGCGCCGACTGCATGCAGCCTTATCCGCATCTTCATACCACTAGAGAGAGGCGTAGTCGATGAGGCACATTTGCCGGCATACGGGGTTAGCAGTGTTGACTCGTATCTCAATAATAGTGCTTACTCTACAAATATATGAGTTGAATCTTCTTACAGTTCGATAAGTCTGAAGGAACCAACAAACCAAATGCTTAAAGATTATAGAGGGCCTCGTTATGTGCATGTCCTTTCGTTCCAAGAATCTATCACAGGTTGAGCATCATGTGCTAACTTTGAAGCAGTGTCTTCCAATGATATCATAGCCTTGTCCTTCGGCCTTGCCTCTGTCATACTGGCTTTAGTAACGATTTGGGTCACTCGTATAGCTCGTCGTCGTTCTACTCGTATGCTATCTTCAGCTAGTATTAGTTGCGTTTCTGCTAATACTTTATAGGGGACCGTGAAAGACATCTCGCCCACGAGCCACAGTTATACGAGCTGGCATGACTGGATATTCTCATGTATGTCACAAAGGTAGTGCTTAATTAGAGTTTTGGCACAATACATAGTACTCATTCTGGTGCCAGAACACACAATAATAAGAGAGAGATCAGGAGAAGAATAATATCTTTTTCTTGGATTTTCTGGCTAGTTTCCGGTATTACAGCCTTAGGAATCAAGGCTTATCTTCTTGCAACATCCTTTGCAGATGCATTAAATAGACACTGTCTTCGAGAATTTCAAGTGGGTAGCACTACTCTCCAGGTAGTTATGGATAACATGGGCATTAGTGACATGGGAGTAAGGGGAGTAAGGGTCGAGACATTCCGTGCAGTTCATGAACACCTCTTCCTGTTGCAACGTTATCCCCACATATATATTACCGCGGTGCCTCTTCAAGAAATCGGTAAATACAAATCAAGCGTCATGATATAGGGCAATCGTAATCGAATTTTACAGTACTCCAAGGACATGGATGGAATTGAAGGATAAGTGACAGATATTCTGGCTGAAAATATGTGGGTGAATCACATAGTTTGAGAATATATACCTGCAGATATCTCTTAATCACGATGAAGTGAGATTATTGAGGTAGGATTTTGAGAAGTATTAAAGGGGCTGGAAAAAAGGAAGGTAGGGCTGCGAAAGATGGCATACAGTTCCAGATATAATTGCAGATGGATCCCAAGAAACACTTCACAGAATTTTTAAAGCAAAGGGAGGAGAAGTACAAACATATCTGGGATGATACCATCGCCGCTGCTCACGAGGTGGAATCGAATTGGCTGGACGTTTGGGGGTTAGAAACATGCTACCTTCGAAAAGGACTGGAAAGAAGAGAATCAGCGCTTGAAGAAAGAGCGGAAGACGGATTCCAATGAATTCCAAAACCATCAAGCGCCCAAGGAAAGGAATTTGGTGGAGAAGTAAACCCAAAAGGAAAGGATTAACAACGAAAGCGAAGCCAATCTAATCTCGATCAAAAACCAAAATAGAAGTACAGAAACAATTAGTGCATAGACTAGATGAAGTGTTGGAAACTAAGTGCTCTGAACATCGGATTCGGACTCGAATGACGTCAAAAGGCTAGAGATATAACGTCAATCCATGGTATATTAAAGCCACAGTTAACTAAGACGGATCTAGTATAGAGCCAGCACGCGCCACCATCAACCCTTTTCAGGGGCTCGGTTACCCTCCAATTGCGGTCGTTGTATTTCAAAGAAATATAAAGCTGAATTTGGTTTGAACTACTAGCTTTATAAACATAATTAGCAAAAAAGATTTTACACTATCTCAAGATATACCGTATTAACAGGAATATATATAAAACCAAGTTTAATTAAGTTAGTTTTCATTAAATATTTTAATTTTATTTTGTTTACACAATAGCTTATTGCAAGTAAAATAATACTAATTGTCACGCGACAGGATCCTACGTGCCGAGTCGGTCGGTCCTCGGAGGCGGATCGTAAGGTATAAGTAGAGGGGTACGGGTAAAAGGAGAAGGGTAGATTAAGTTGTACACCAGAGCCTTTATAGTGGAACGCCTACGAATTTATATCACACTGCTTGCGGACCTTATACTAACAAAAACTTTATGCTTTTACCAGAGTAACAATACCGTCTTTTACAAATTACTTTATCTTTTTACTGTATTACTCACTTTACCTCAAAAAAAAAAAAAAATTTAACTAAAGTACGAAGCAAGCATAGATGGGCTACGGTTAATTAAGATATAAAAGTATATGATTTCTTGTATAAACTTAGTACCAGCGGAGATAGCATGGTATGAAACGCATTGTGCGGGTGGGTTTTAAGGGCCGAAACACTGCAATGTTGTGACATTGCTTCCTATGTACGATATGGAATCATGAATTTCAATTCCTGTAGTTCGAGCAAAGACTCTGGTCACTTAGATTCCATGCAAGAGAATTCTATTTGGTAGAATACAGTATATGGAGGCAGTATTTACGTAAGGCAAAATAGGAACCGATATGCGAATGGATGCAAGTATTAATATGGAGGTGCGGAAGTGAGGATGGAGGTGGAAAGAAATAAATATCAAGGTGTTGAGATGCGCTGCGGGGTTCAACAGAATCGGTCAGGGCATCACCGTCGCCCACTCGTGGATTGAGCAGAGATCGCAAGGCTGGCGAAAGGAGGTTGCAGAAACTTGACCTAACAATTCGAGTCGGAGCGAAGGATATTATTGAGGATATTATGGTGAACAAGAACTAAGCATATACGCGACGACTTGGAAAAGATGGCATGCGTGAACCGTGGAAGTACCGGACAAAGGTTGAAGAATTATGTAGAACCGGTGAATGAGAATGGACGGATTGATGACTGCCCCAAATGCAAACAATGCGGACCACTTATTCCACATGTGCCCGGCGTTGAGAAACAAGGGATCTAGAAACTTCAATTCCTTCCTTTGCTTGAACCGAGGTGGGAAACTAATGAATGCGTATCCAGTCAATTTGAGGGTATGGTTCCTTTACGGATGAACGCCAAGGATCATTAACTGAGTGCCAGAGACAGACTACACGGTGCCAGAAGCAGTAATGAACCGGCTATTTCCGACCCTTCTTGAAAGACTGGAGTAGGAATGCGCAAGATTTCAGAGATATTCCTCTGTGGGCAGACAGAGTCCAGGGAGAGCACAATTTCTTTGTGTTAGCCGGATATGAAATTGAGTCGAAGAGAACTATATCATCGGAATATAGAAGATTGTAGGTTGGATGTTGGTGGTGACCAGCTGCCAATGGCTGATTCATCTTTGGTCGAAGGAGGAAATGCTAGGCCGGCAGGTGACGAATCATTGGCGGGCAAGATTCTAGATGAACCAGCAAGAAAATGGGCCTCACCCATATTGCTGAGCCATCAAGGGATCGAAGGTTGAGTGTGCAAACTATGGCAACGTGCACCCTAGGGGCATCCACCATTCTTGTGGCAAACTTGGTGTTGCGGAGCATCAAGTAGAGCAGTGCGAGCGATTGTGTTGATCGTTTCCGGGCCCATTTGTCCCCACCCCCTCTGCCTTGCATACACCAATGGCAGATATATACACAATCCAATTGTATCACCGTTTCCATGGGTCTGTTTTGTTGACCGATATTCGTGGATGAAGAGCGAACAGAGATCTATTAGCAGTTAGATTGCAGGTCCATCATGATTGCTCTGAGAAGTTGTCTACATAGTGAATTGCAACATACAAACCTCTCGTCATTTTAAGCAGATCCCATTTGCCCCAGGCCTAAATCCAACAATCAGCCATATGAATCATGGCTGCTATCAAGGCGCACCAGCTGTCTCGCACAATATGCGGATGACGGCGTAGATATTGTCGAGCAATTTACATATATAGGTGGAAGAGGCAGTCGACTTGACGGACATCTCGAGCGGGGCCACAGCCCTCTACCTTATAGTAAGTATTCGCGTCGTGTCGGCGCTTGAAGGAGATAGCTTACTGATTACCGCGTAGTCCTTGATAGGCTTTTTCGGCACGTCTTTGTTAATTGTTGCGATTACAAAATCTAGTCACAGGGTTGGCAATGCAACTACGTACTATTGGAATACGTGGAATTGTAGTCTGGATGAAAAAGCGTGGGGAGTGGTATGGCGCGACAGAGTTGTTGCTGTCCTCGGTTAATAAGCCAAGGGGTCATTGTTGTTGCTAGCAGGTGATAGTGCAGTTTTAACTCATCATTTCGATTAACCGCGCATTCCACATCAAATTGCATAGTTCGGACTATCGAATTGACTCAAGTGTTGATTTTGAATGCGACTCTCACGCTTCTACCTTACACGGCAATCAGTCTATGGAAACCAAGCAGCGAATCAGTTCCTGCTTGCTCAAGCAAAGTTAATATTCAGGCAATACTAGCTATCTACCAGATACAATGCGTCAGTGCCAATATCCAGCAACCAGTTAGACATAGTGTCATGAGGAATCTACTATTTCGCAGATTCTTTTGGTGCGAATTCTCTGGCCCAATTCTGCATATTCCGCTGGAACCCGGACAACTGCGTTTATTGCTCGAGCTCAACGAGCTCAAGGTGTTGTTCTTCCAAAGGCTCGATCTCCTTCAACTCCTTGTGGGGGTTTCGGCCGATCTGGGCAAGGTATCACCCCACACTTTGCCTTGCCAGTCGGGGACTTGTGAGAGCATTGGTGTGGTGCTTGATGATTATCGCTTCTAGTTCGATGTGCTCTGGCCTTGTACTTCATGCCTTGCCAATCCTCTCCCTACACCATCCTTATTGTTGCTTCGTAACATATCTGGTTGGCGTGTCTGCCGCATGTTGTATCAGTTCGACAAAATAACTCGACAAAGTCTGAGCCTTTCTTGCAGCAACGTCTCATAGAATTCTGGAGCGAAGCCTCTGTAAGCTTTTGGAACGCTGAATAGCAATAACTTCCTATCCTGGTCGCTCTGATATTTATTCAGACTTGCACACATCTTATTTGTTACAGATTTCTTCTTCCACCGCGCTCCCTTTGCCCCAAGCACTCACCTCCTCACGGCATATTTTGTAGATTCGACATATGTGACCCAAGCTCATTTCGGATGCTCCAAGCGTTCGTCTATTCTGCGAATTTATTCTAAGAATATGTGCTATCAGCTTTTATCGATTGAAAGCTATTTGATAGGTGCTTTGTGTGTTTGTTGATGTTGTAGATTGATGTCATACCAGCTTACGCTCCCAATGGTGCTCCTTCCGGCGGAGGTCCGGCTCGAGTTTTCAGGAAAATAATAAACTTTTAACCAGAACATTGACTCGCAGAATCTTGCACAAGATAGGTAGTTCTTTTGTGTTGTTTTTCTCTTATAGATCGCGTGAATATCCCGAGTTTACCTCGCAGCTTGCATTGGCTTTCGATTGGGACTGGGATACACATGGAGGGACACAAAGGGGCCGAAAATCCAGTGCAGTACGAAAGTGGTGAGGAATCTGGCTTAAATAAAGGTGATGTGTACAAGCACTTCAGTGAATTAATGGGAAAAGATAGGGTCATAATTCTAATATTGCAAAAGTGTGTCCACACCATCTGTGCTCTATTGCGCTCCAAACCTTGTGTTGGTTAACTTCAGCCAGCTTCCCTGGGGCCAATACTGATACACCCACGACTCGCATCAGGCCGCCGCATCAGGCACATGAAACCTTGTTCGAATTTCCTTACTTTGTCATATCTCTTCTTAGCAAAGAGGAATCCATTGGTTCTCCCCCCTCAAATCTCTTCTGATCGCCCATCTAACTTCTGTGCAATTATAGCTCCCTGGCTATCACACCAGCTTTCGTGCCGTGTCGTTTTCAGCGTACGGCACGTATTCTTCTCATAGCCACGGCGTCTGCAAGTCTGGTATATCGAGTGGTCGAGTGGGATTGTTTCGGGAGGATACTGGCAGGGGACATCATAAACTCCCTGTCTACAATTTGATGGCCCAAGTGGCCCTAATTACCACCACCACCATTCCAACGATCACTTTGCAAACAAGCTAGGGCATTCCTGGATAACGCTACGCTCGGTGAACAGCTCCTGGCCACTAAACCTGCAATGGCCAAGACTGAATCGAGTGTACTCGAACTCCTATGCACAAGACATATCCGCAAACGTTCATGTTAATCTATGGTGATTAGATCCTGCGCTGAGCGTCCCAGACTGGTTCTCGTTGTCACCGTCGTGAACAGTGGCCGAAATAACTGAGCTTCATATAGTGAATGTTTAGGAGGCTCTCATATTGCTACCGTCGCAGGGGATATGTACACCGTGTAGGATCCAGTGTATGCGGCACCTGACTCGTTGATTGAGGGGTTTTACATTGAACGTTACACAGAAATCTTACTCCGGGGATACGGGGAGCTCTGACAATCCTAAAATTCTGATGGTGTCTGTCAGCCATCCGATGCATTACCTTTTAGACTTAATGCAAGTTGGAAACTACCAAGTCATGTTTTGGGCCTCTAGATTTGCTCTCAAACACTTGAAAGATCCATTATGGCCAGGAGAAGAATTAATAGACCTGGGCCGCTCAGGGTCAGCTTTGGATAATAATTCCCGGCGTTGTGTTGAGGAGGAGCATTCCCAGGCTGCAATATTGAGGCCACACTACAGCCTTCTATTTTCGCACTACCCCCCTGAAAAAAAACAAAGAATGCAACTACAATAGCCTAGGCCGTCGGAAGCCATTCTATTCCATTCCGCCCCTTCGCCCCCACCGCGCTTTCACGCGTTTTTTGGTAGATCCTTGACCCACTACAGTGCTTTGCTGGGCGTGGGTATGGTAGGGTCGTATTAAGGACTTATATCCAGCCTTATGCTAGCCAACCACAAGCACATCCACATGTTGGTTGTAAATATTATTTCTTGTATTGCAGCCCAAGATCATATTTACCCTGTTGCACCGTGTTCGTTGTTCTGAAATCGCCTACATCTCTCTATCTCTGGACTCTGTGTAGCGGGAGTGAAATACAAAGCACTAAATAGGCGCGGACAGTTTTCACAGTCAGCAGCGGTCGTGGAATAACTTCCCAGGTGACCTCTCGATTACAAATACCGTGGAATATGCATCGGATATTCAAGTTCACGAAAAAGCGAGCTCCTACCTGATACTCGCTTTACACAGGAATTATTTTCAAGTGATATCATCCACGTGTCATGTGGAATCACCTGTCATAACACGGTGGTGGTAAATCTATAAATTACCCATGCAGTTCACTGTTATTTCCAGGTACGTTTTAATTCCTCCTGGCAAATGTAAATCTATACACTAACATTAAAAGAACAGGGGATTTTGGAAGCTAAAATCTGATGTATCCATCCTTCAAGTTCGATAATGAACTTCGAGTACAACAACAAAGGCCATAATAAAGGAAGTTCACAAGGAGGCGTACGGATAGGGAGGTCTCAATCGAAGCGATAGCAAGTGGCAGGCTGGGAGAATACTTTGATGCTTCAGTCGTGAAGGGAGTGAAGATGTGTTCTAGCTCACGTCGAATGCGACTTCAATCTTTGCAGTTTCGCCATTTACATTCTGGCTAGCTTGTATTTTCAGAGACAAAAGGCGAATTCTACATCAGCCATGGCCACTGAACACACGGCAGTAGATACGGCATGCAAGGACGGAGTCTCAACCAGCAACTTCACGAATGGCGGGTTGAGCAACGGTCTGCACTTACCCCAGAATCTGGAGCTCAGAAGCTCTGCCAATCTTGGAGAAGCCCAACTATAATGTCTCGGATTATTACGAGATATTTTAATACGCAAGTCTGCTGAACTTCTTTGCACTGTTGAGCTGAAAGCCTCATAGACTCTGATTGCAGAATAAATCTTTGAACCATACTCCTGTTCGCTACGGTTGGGAAGCAAGAGACTGCCTCGGAATCTTTGTAGGACAACCAAAATATCCTCTCCTTCGAGGACCTCTTTATCTCTCCTAGACAAGAATACTGACTCCTTGACCTCCACGGAGAGGTGTCTGCCGTTTGATTCAAGGTTCATACTACATATCTGATAATGCGATGTGATACGAAGATCTACTGCATCGATGGCTTTGCAGCCTCCTTGCGAGAATTTTTAACAATATCCGGTATCGTAAATCCACACACGGAAAACAGGCTTGTATCTCAGCGGTGGACGAGGTTTGTTGCGCCAAAAAGAAGTGTGCTTTGACGTAAAGTGACGATTTGGCCCACACTTTTACTGAATAATCTGGACCTTCACTTCCTCATTGTGCGGTACGTGCGCTCGATTCCGTGCGGAGTCGGTTCAAGTGTGTCAAGTGCGCAGCACCGAGCTGGAAGCTTCTAACATCCCATCATTGGACGAAGGAATGCTTAGCAACACGGGGGGAGGGCTTATCCCTGGACCGCCATCCCCCTCTCCTTGTCCGGATGTCGCCTTCTTGTAGTGCACACCGCCAGGGCCATTACATCTACTTTCCTCGCGCAACTTGTAATATAATACAGGCCGCACCAAGAGGCTTTCCCACCGGACCAGTCCCCAATCTGAGACAATGCCAAACAAAAGCAACAAAAGGTTTTTCGTTTTTAGCAGGTACCGCATCCACACTGTTGCAATGTTGCTTTTGTCCACGTCGGTCAATACGTATCTGCAATGCGCCATACCTCAATCACAATCAAGAATTTTGGCCTGCAAAACTCGCTCTTTACCATGTACGGCGTAGCGAATATCCACAGGGCCAAATATGATATGCTCTCTTACATTTCATTCATCGATCTTTGCTTGGGCTGCGGAGGTGGATGACCCGGGACGGTTGAGCCTTGTGTTTCCTTAGGATGCGTTGCCTGGCGGAATCACGAATAAATCGATTGACAACCTGTGGGTGCGGCGATGTTCTCTCCCTTCAAAAAAGTATAAATCCTCCTTCCCCTTCCGAATTGACGCTTCTCCAATATTCTACTCCTTCAGTACTTTCGAGAAACTCAATAGAGATCTGAATATGTGTATGTTCTTTCGTTCCAAACTCAGATCTTGAACTCCATATGCTGACCAACACACAATAGCGTCTTCCAGCGATATTATCGCCTTGTCGGTTGGACTTGTATCTGTCAGCCTCAATATAATAGCAATATGGGTTACCAGAATTCCCTGTCATCATTGCCAAGGCATGCTACACTGTTATCCAGATATGAACTCCTTCTTACACGTCGCAGACGACATCCAAAAAATTCATCATCACGAACTTCAAAAACCGTACGAACTGGCGTGACTGGGGAGCCTCAAGTTTGAAGGTGGCAGATGATCGGAACGTTGATAAAATACGGACTTCTGGGGTTGGGTTTACATAGAGACGTGGAAATATGAGGTGTTTCAGAAAAACGATACTGCTTCCTCCTGGAGTCCGCGAAGAAGGATTCCATATCACAGACTCAGGAGCAGAAGTCTGCTGTCTCGTTTGTTGCAAGATTGTGATGGAGCAATACCTGGACTTGTGTGAGGTTTCTTACCAGACCTGTTTTTTATCTATGCGTTTCTCTGCATCCTCTATAAGAAGTTTGCCTCTAGCGAGAGCAAGGTATCATTGCGTGTCTCATAAAACATACCACAGCGTCTGGGACATAGGCGTACCATAACTTAGCATTCTATTTTATCACCCTGGCAAGGAGGATACAAAGGGGCTATGAACACTTCAAGACTTCGCATGAATCTCTCCATCAAAGTGTGCTCCAGCGAGCGGGAGAGACTCCAGTGCCTTACTCAGTGCAGCAGGAGACACAGTGACAATAAGGCAGCAAGTTTATGTTCCGGATTCTGGGTGCTTTGAGGTTTCCAATTTCTGTTATTCTCGCTTCTATTAGATCTGCTTTCATGGCCCATCCCCATTCCTCATCCATAACCTTCGCAACTGCAATTCTTCAATCATCATATCTGCCTCCATAGTCCTCTTTACGGCTCGTCCTCCATGAATATTTCCTCCATGAAGCCTTTCAAGGTCTCCTACAACTTCTAGTTAGAAGACAAAGTATGCTGTCGGGAGAATATAGTTACGAACTGTGGGTCTCCAGCCTAGCAGCTTTAGTGACCCAAATTGTCGCCACTGCTAGTGTTATAGAAATGACCCCGCATGACAAGGCTATCACATCGCTCGAGGATACTGTATATGCGTGAGCAGTGACTTATTAGTCATCAAATTTACTAAAATAGCACCTACACATTTTCAGCAATGGCAACCTTAGTACGAAATTATATTCAAGTGTGATTGAGTTTATTGGGATCTTTTTGCTTGTCGAAGAAGAAACTCAGACAAGAAGTCTTCAGAACTCTAGTTGCAAACCAGATTAAAGCTTGCGGCCTCTTATACTTCCTGAGAAGAGGGCCCCGAGAGACATCATCAACCCGGGAAACCATTTTTGGATCATGACCAATTATACAGCGAGAAAATGCTTCCACCAACGACATTTGGCACACGGAAGTACGCGAGGCTGCATCCTCGCAGATATACAATCATCTATTGCCGCATGCATTGGGGCGATGCAACGAGGCATACCATGCCATATTCAGCGGCTTTTTGTGAATAGGGAGGCGGCAATTTATTGATTGGAACACTCCGCCATAAAAATGGGGCATGTAAACGGGTCAGATGTGGCTGAACAGGGCCGCTGGAAGAGGTTCATAGAAACGGGCAGACACTACCCTGCGAGCCCTCTTCTCCACGAAATTCAATTCGCCACGAATCATCAGATTTTTGTGGGGAATAATACTGAAATGAATATGAGCTGAGTAAAAAGATTGGATTTTAAGAATATATGTAAAACCTGGAAAAATCGGTGATGGTGACCTCAACATTAGTTGAACATTGAGTTGCAGGTACGAACACTTCTTCCTGCAGTTGCTTATCCTTGATTTAAGTGTCATTTCGACAGGTTTGACTGCTGCAAAACGAGCTACATACTGTTGTCGATAAGGAGCTACATACAACAGAAGGGGCAACGAGGTAGCGACGACGAGGTCGAAATGGTTTTCAGAGCTGTGGTACAAATCTCCCGGCCAAATTACTAAAGTCAAGATACATACCTTAACTTAGGCACTCACCGCCTGCCTTAACCAGGAGCGGGGTCATACAACAAACGACAGGGCACCCATGTATGAAAACTCGCTAATTTCCTGCTGGTTCGTTGCTCATGGGCATATGCTAAACCAATGAGTAGTTCTTCGGACCACTTAAGTCCAAGAAATGAAAGATCAAATCCGAGAAATGATGTTAGTCTTGGAAATTGAGCCTTTCAAACCAAAAGAGCGGCAGACTTGAGGCACATATGATCCAATTTGAACCAAACTCCAGCTTCTAGATCTAACAACAGTTGTGTTGCGGGGATAAAATCCAAGTGTCCAGTTTCGATACCCCTCATGCAAACGGCGATCATGAGTGCAGCGCTTGGGACCCTTTTAGTTTCTGACAGAGCTTGGCATCACCACTCCAGAACCAGGATGCAATCTATCTTACGAGAATATATCTATAGTTATTGTTGTTAAAATGACTTCCTTAAATACCTGTCTAAAAGGAACACGGCGACGGGTGTGGAAGGATGGGTGGTGGAGGATGATCTACCTGTCGTGCAGTGTGCAGTAGTAGTAGTAGTTTTATTACGCCCGGCTAAGCCTAGAGGCCGCAGTGTGCAGTATATAGCAGTGGTGACTGGCGGAACTCGCGGGCATGGGTCATCGAAAGGCTAACCGGAAATGGCTCACTCACTGAGTGTGCCATTTCCGTTCACATTTCCCATTTCTCTTTCAACATATGCATCCACCTTGACCGCTTCTAGATACAGGATTCAGCATCTCGGATTGATCGTTTTCAACTGCGAGTATACTGTTTGCCTAGAGTCATTAGTCCTACAGAGCAATTCATCTCGTCCTTCTGTTCCCTCTCCCCCCTCTTCGCGCTGTGATGTGTGCCGAACCCATCGATAGCTCTGATAGTGATGATTTTGCTCACGACGCATTTCGATTCATGCTATACAAGCCAGAGAAAGTTACACAGGGTTGCTGTCCCCAACAGCACGCAAATCAAAACGTGGTGAGTATTTCAGCCTATGCTAAAGGTCCAACCCCCTGCGCCACTGTGCCAAGTAGCCCCCTATCGCCTAGGTTCTTCGACGGGAGATAGACTTGTGAACTAGTCTGTTGGATCCAGCGGCTTGGGTTGGGCCCAATCACGTTACGATGGAACTACACCATATCCAGACTCTCGTCACGAAACAGCCATTCCTTTCAACTGATTCATGGCCTTCTCGGTATTTTGACATGCATACCATCAAACTTCAGTATTGTTGGCATATCCTGTTGTAATGGGCCACGACCATGCAAGTAGGAACGATAGGCTCTAAAAGAGAGTGAAAGGGGAGGCTTTGTAACCGTGGTATATATTGTCTAAGGAGCACGAAGGAAAAAGAGCTCGCTAATAAACCGTGTGATGCTAGCGTGGGTGCCTAAGGCTGCGACTCCAACAGGGTAGCATGAATGTCATTGGTAGATCTCTAAGGCTTGGCATGCATGCAGGTCTAGTTGATGCGTCAATCAGCCCGTAGCTTAGCAAGAGGAACAAGATATAAAATGTTCACAAGCTTGCTCCCTAATTGCGATCGCAAGAAGATCAACCAGGTCCTTCTAAATTTATTGACTTTATCATAGCAATATGTGTAGGCACTGAATATTGAATGTCACAAACCAAGTGCTTATTCTATGGTCACACAAGCAGTATCTTCCAGCGATATCATAGCCTTGTCTTGTGGAATCGCCTCCATCAACCTTGCAGTTGCTACGATATGGCTCACGCTTTCATCTCGCCGTCAATCGTGTAGTACGTATTATTGAGACTCAACTTGTATGTTGCTTCGAATTGACATCGCGCTACAGGAGATCTAGAATGCTCTCATCTAAGTTCCAAGCCAGGGGGCGATCGTGAGATACGGATACAAAGACAAGGAGACATAATGATGGAGGAGTCCCACTCACGGAAATGGTGGATGGGGAAGAGAGAAGCTACTTCCAAGCGTTGTAGTTAAAATAAGTAGCATTGGGCCGAGAAAAGGATGACTGATTATATTTATTAGTGTACCAATAGCAGAAAGAATTTATAACTACTTTTCTTCAAGTGAAATATTATTTTATGGTTTACATGCGAAAATATCATCAGGCTTTGCTCTTCAACAATTTGTATCCTTATCGAGCTAGACAATACAAACTGTAATGCGTTACCTTTTTTTCGCACCCCTTTCAGAGACCTTGATGCTCACTATCATGTGCCTAAGAACCTAAGTTAGAGAACCGTTCCGCTAAAGATTCCCTCCGAAGAATAAAAATACCTACCAGGGTTCTACAGCATTTTAAATATAAGTACATTGTAATAGCTAATTCGGCAGCGCACTGAAGTTGGGTTTCAGGAAGCTTCATTTGAGGACGGTGTTCGGAGGACCATGACAGACCCTTCAGTCTAAATAATGATGATTTCATGAACTAAATCAGCTATGGCTGGATTTGCAAGGTCTAACGAATCCCTGAACTTGCTATCATCTGTGATATATCCTAATCCTTTTCCTTGGAGCAGTTCATTTGGCTCATGTGCCTTGAAACTTCCGAGTCTTGAATATGAAGGCCTTTCTTCTCCTGACACGGCTACTTGTTTCAACACTAGACCCACAAGCTCCCGTTGATCCCCCCAATGGTCGCCTAGATATATAAACATAAACCATAGGTTCCCCCCTCGCCCTTCCTCTATTCTGAGCCGCCGATCTGGATCTTTCTCGGAGGAAGATAAGTTCTCATCCCAAAGAATGATGACCTCCAAAGCTGTTGCCAATCGTAATCCTAACGTGGCCACTTCGTCGTATAAGGATAGCGAGTACTTATAGGGGTGATCTCCGTCCTCATCGCCTGTGTATGTGGCGTTCCCTGAGAGAGCAACTCCTTGCAAAGTCAAGCTAAGGTATGTAAAACCATGCAGCTGGGACGGATCCTCCGCTTTTACTGAGACGCCCTTAACGTGCACCAGCGAAGTCCCGTTGAAATCATTATTATAGTAGAAAAGGTCCATCAAAATTGGGCCGGCAAAACTTGCCCATGACCAGGTAGGAGCAACATAGGATGGATATCTAGACCGAGTAAATCCGTGGAGATGATCGACTTCGTGCGTCCAGCATAGTTGTCTGTGGAGGTTTCGTCTCCAATGCCCAGCTAAGTAGATGTCGTTCGTTGTATTTCGCATCTCTCCAGCTAGGCCCGCCAAGGCGCTCATTTTATCTGTACCATGGCTCAAACTGCAGGTTGAGTACTCTTCCACTAGCTCACACCAAGACCGAACCAGTTTTATTTCATTCTCATAATTCAATCTCGGGCTTGGCTCGGCGCGGGGAAGGATAGAATAGTTCCACATCTCTGGTGGCACGCCAGCGGGAAATTGCTCCGAGGCAAATAGTTCGCGACATTCCCAATACGTTTGCCGTTTGGCGAAGTTGAGCTGCCTCTTTGCGAGATATCGCTCTTGCATGACCCAAGCCCGAGTGTTAAGCGGAGCTTTTGTGACATCCTCATGCAGGGTAGAGTATTCATATAACAGATACTCCCTCGTATTGTTTAGTGTAAAATCAAGCGTAATTGTTGTCGGCTCTATCACGCATGTATCTCTCTCACTGAAACATCCATCATTTCCATCTTCGCCCCAGGTAGCAGCAATGTTGCATTGGGCGTTACCGTATATATTACCCATATTCGAAGATTGAGTTCGCCAGTCCTCATTATCATCTTGAAGGATGCACATGGAGTCTATCCAGATATATCCACAACCCAAGGATAATGCTATTTTGAAGGCATCTTGGTATGTTTTGGGTAGATCAACATCAGTGGAAACCTCAAAGAAATCGGCATATTTGTCTTTCTCAAGCCGTGTATGTTGAGATGAGCCCCAGCAATGGCTCAAGGAGAGATAAGGGACAATGCCAGTATCTGAACCACAGACAAGTCGCCACCTGACTTTATTTTCGGCCTTGTCAAGGGTCAATTTGATAAGTCTGTCGGGAACAAAACTCTGACTCTGTTTTGACTGACTACACGTCACATGGCTTTTGGTGCAAGCCGTAAACCAATGGCACCAGAGACTAGTACTATTTGCAGTAGAATGATTTTGACTTGAGAACTCGACCGGGAGTGCCAAGGCAGAAGATACATATTTGGGTGTTATTGGCCACAAGATGAAGTCGACTCTTACGTCACAACCAGACAAACGCATGACGATCCATGCTTTCTCATTGGTAGAGCCGGCCTCAAAGCGAACTTGAGACTGTGGATCTGCATCACCGATATTGTCTTTCAGAGCCTCGATATCCGCATAAAAGCTATCGTATGATTTGGGTACAGTTTCGTCGACAGAAGTCAGGCGAACACACTCCAATTCTTCAAGAATTCTCACCCATAGCTGCCGACAGATGAAACATCCTATTCTTATCGATTGATAGAAGCTCTCTAACAAATCATGGATTATTCCGGAGGCTTTGATAGACCCGTTATCCAGATTGGAGGGATTGAATGCAATCTTGATGGATGTTTGGCACATTTGACAAAGCATTATGCGCGCAAGTTTCCTCTTCCAGAGGTAAATATCGACATACAGAGAATTCCTCTAAGATATTTCAGTAGAAAAGCTCAGTTACCACTAGGTATATTTGTGAAAGCGAACTTTTCCGCACGATCAGTGCCGAGATACTCCGATGAGAGTCAATGTTCACCGAGTGACTCTACTATTGCGCCATCATTTGTTGTTGTACATTGATATGAGTCTCGATCATGTTAGCGTACATACAATACTGAATGGCATAGTCTTGACGCATCGAAGTTAAGGATGCGGAGTTCGAATGAACAAGCGTGAGGACAACATGCGAAAGGCACACTTTGCTTCCTGTCTATATTATTCTAAGAGTGGGGCTAGAGTCAGGTGACAATCCAATCCCAATCCATGGTAGAAGAGCCTAGTTTCTGGCGTCTTTCTTAATACCTTTGATTATCCTGGTATAACATGCCATGTCTAGAAAGGGTGACCCGGCCACGCTTAGGTCTAGGCTTAGTTTCACAACTTCAGTAGCCTTACCCCTATTCTGGTCGCTTAACAGTGGAGTAATTATGTAGGTCATGAACATCCATCTATATTTCGCATTTAAAATCTCGCACCAGGCTTCGATCTGAAGGCAGAGATAGCCTGCCTATGCCTGGTTTTGATCTGAAGAGTAACTAACTAAAGCCGCTATAGCTATTTGTTCTCTAATGCCTTAGGACAGGCTACCAATCAATACCACCAGTCCATCAGACCGCCTTCCGGTCTGTGACATCGATATAAGTCCAGAATATACATTTTAAAAAATCCCAACAAACATAATATGCATTGCATACATTCTTTTTTGTATTCACCGTTCATCTCGTGACTGCCAAGCTCCTCAGATATACAAATGGTGGCTACCCCGCATTCCAAGATGCTGGGTGGCTTGGGCGCTTGAACCTGCTTTTTGGGGCAGCATGGAACGATTCTGAACACCACGAGTCGTGATGGCATCTCTCGAGGAGGATCACCTGCAGTGAAAGACGCTATATCAGCCAAGTCTCGTGGCAGATCAACTAGAAGACAAGTCTATCTTACTGCCCAACAAGTTTAGTCCTTGCTTGCTTCCGCTTATCTCCAACATGCTCTGGCGCCAGCTCGCAGTTCTCCTCGTCCTCACTCTGAGCCTTCTGCTCTCGATATTGGCGCTCATCGCGGGCTACAAAAGAGGTGTCCTGAGTGAAGTCGCAATAGCTACAGTACTCCCACCATCCTATCTACCAACCCCCCTCACTAACCCACTTGCGACAGTACGCTTACCGATACAACGAAACCGTTCTGACAGAGCACAACTCCAGCATCCCATACTTCATCTATCCTCTCGGGTATGAATCAGGAGCACGCGAATACCCTATCCAATCCTTCTTCTTTACAGTCCACTACCTCTCCCTATGTGCTGGCTGGATAGCTGGCGAATCTGGTGACGTACGTTACATACAACCAGAATGTGTGTCTAGGCCTATTGGATGGGATTTTGGGACCAATGATCCTTTCATTGTGAATTTTGCAGCGGAGAATGGGTCATACCCGGTCGTATCAGAAGGCGTAGAATTTGGTGAGGTGCATACAAAGGGTCCGGCAGCTACGTTGATCTTGGGGTTGGTGTTCTCCATATTGGCTATGGTGGTGTATTTTTATGAGCTTTCAGGAGCTGGGACGTGGTTGGAACTCAATATTGCAAAGCTCTCGACGGTGCTCATGGCGGTTCGTGCCTCTCTCTACCTAACTTTGACGTTCGGTACTGATAAGATGCAGCTAGCAGGAGCGGCTCTGTTGGTCTCCTCGGCACTGGTTACTCATACAATCAGAGGGATAAATAGACCAAAGGATCCTCTCGATTTGAACCATACTCAATGGAGCACACGATATGATGGCTGGACGGATAGATTCTTGGGGTTCGTTTGGACTAGTGTGGTGATGATGTATGTGTCCCTGATTGGGAAGGCTTGGAATGATGTTTGGCAGAAAGAGCAAAGAAGACGAATGCTACGAAACAGTAAGTGATTTCTAATACTGCTGTATTTTACCAGAAGGGATTTGAAGTTAAGTTGCATGCTAATATTTTCTTCTAGGTCATGTTTGAAAGTTTTATGTTGTCATGAAATCATTTATAATACCCAGGATTAGTTTAGATTCACTCTATATCATGTGTTGGGCGACTGAGTTAATAATGGTTCTTTAAAACCCATTATCTGACGTGCAGAAGCCCACATCCAGTCGCTACAATTATGGGTCTTGAACCCCTGAGATAAGCGAAGTGCTGATATTGATTTTATTGTGGCTTCGATATCTGATGTCCATATGAACCCAGATTGGATGCTTAGGTGTTACGCAAGGGCTTATATGACGTCAAAGCAGTAGGTATCCTTCGTTTGATAACTCTGAGGATGCTCCTTCGAGTACGAACAACTTGGCTTGGGCTAAGCCTAATAGAGTAAATGGCTGACTTTAAGTTGTCAAGCCTTCTCCGACTCCATTCCACTATCTAAAAAAAGGCTTCTCCCTCCTTCAACGTTTATATTTTCTCTTTAGTTGAGTCCACCAAGGTTTACGATAGTTATTCCGCGAAGATCCATTAGCCCAGAGCATGACAATTCCAACCCATAGATTGTCATCACAATACCTGCATCCTGACTCATATCGTCACTAACAAACATTTAATATATCAAACTCGACCGAAATGTGAGCCTGGATGTCGAAGTCTGTAGATGAATGCATAGACAATTGTTATTGGTCGAAAGCGCATGCAGCAGGTACAGGGGTTGTAACCGTACTATCACACACCTGTAGGTTAACGACATCAGTATCTCCAAATCAACACATTATGTATTTATTATGACATTAGATAGAGAATATGGATAGCTTCCCATACATTCCACTGCAGACACCAAATTCAATACGATTACTCTGCTTCCAGCGTGATAAATCAGGTAATATCACTTGCTGCCTACAGCCCTTCTCCCTCAGAGATACAGCATGCCCTGACTTCACCACGCTCTCGTATGTATGGGGCAAGAAGAAGTATTCAAACTCCATCAAAGTCAATGGGCACACATTTCCCATATTGAACGCCCTCTGTCCCGTTCTGGAAGTGATTTGTGGGGACGAGGGCTTAAACAAATGTTGGTGGATAGACTCGATATGTATTGATCAGAAGATCGACGGTACTGCGGAGGTGGAGAGGAATGCGCAGGTCCGAATGATGAAGAAGATCTATGAACGTTCGGCATGGACGATGGGATGGCTTGGACGAGGTAAAAGGACGGAGAGGATGGGATCGGCTTCCTGCAAGTTCTCCTGAAGAATAAGAAAAGATTAGAGAAGCAGAAGGAAAAGGAAGTTAAGATTCTTGGTAAAGAGCTTAGTGATAGAAAGAAATGGGCGGCGGTAGAGAGGTTGTTACTGAGACCGTAAGTCACTCTTTTTTTCCCCTCATATAATTCTTTTCAGATGATCCGTAAGTTTGGGGTATATTTCGCTTTTCCTAGTGAGCTTCAAGAGTAAGCGATGTTTTAGATGCTATTTAAATCGAGAACGGTCCTAAATGTGCTGGTTAAACTTGTTGAAGATGTACAAGAATTTCTCAGGCATTCCGAAGAATTGAGGCTCTCAGAAAATTAGTAACCGGGAAGAATATTGGACTGACCTGAGTTAGATGGCGGGCAAGAGTCTGGACATTGCAAGAGTATATCGTAGCCAAGAAATTTTCCTTCTACTACGGCAAAGAAAATATAAGTCGGCATTATCTCCACATGGCCGC
This sequence comes from Bisporella sp. PMI_857, assembly GCA_021307315.1. Lineage (NCBI taxonomy): Eukaryota > Fungi > Ascomycota > Leotiomycetes > Helotiales > Helotiaceae > Bisporella > Bisporella sp. PMI_857. The sequence goes on from JAJSPD010000069.1 coordinate 232,541, forward strand.
CAATGCCATACATCTCTGCACTAGGATTGATGACACCTTGATCTCAGGAAGAGCATTCGAAGGAGCTTGGATCCGGTGACGAATACTGAAATGGAAGTATGAGCCAGAAGTTGTATCATTGGTCGGACTTCTAGCCTATGTTAGAGATTATAAAGCAACGGACCCTCGAGATCGTATTTACTCTCTTCTTGGCCTTGCGTGGGATGGCGAGTTAACAGAGCCAAGATATCAGGATGATGTTGCAATAGTGTACTCGATGCTGGTCAAAGAGTTTGTGGAGTACCACCACAGCTTGGATATCATATGCTTCACAGACCGGTTTAACAAATATGCAATCAGCTTGGCAACTTACAGCCCATTGCCATCGTGGGTACCCGACTGGAGAGCCACGGCTGTACCTTGGGTCATTCCGGCCATGGCGTGTCAAAGCTCTAAGAATCACATTAGAAATTTTCGTCCGTTGTCGGAGAGATCTCAAAACCACAAGGAATACATAGCAGATCCTCTTCTAGAAGGTGCTGGACGGACAATGCAACTCTCATCCGATCTTCGTACGCTGCATTGTCGAGGAATCTTGCTCGATTATGTTGACGGAATCGGAGGGTTAAAAGTATCCCATCGAGTCGAGCATGCTAACGCCACATGGGACTCAATACACCCAACCATTCCCTCAACATCACCCGCCAACACCAATGTACCACCAAAGAGATCCCCAACCCCGCCACCAAATTCCTAGAACAGCTCCTCCGCTGCCTCCTACTAAATCGCAAAGACTGCTACCTAAACTATGAGCTGTCGCCAGGCTATTTCTACAAAGCCTTCCAAACCCTCCTCATCGCGGCCAAAGAGCGCCCCCGAGATATAGATCCTCAATTTTTTGTCCTGGTTCCAGCTCAACTCCTCTATTCTTATCCGTGGACAGTCTCTCTCCTCCATCTTTTCCTCCATTGCTCCGCTCTCTCTCAAGTCTAGAAAATTAGTGGAAAAGCCTCCCGATTTCACCGTGTTTTTGAAGAGGTTCAAGGACACGACGCATTGGATGATGCGTAGGCTGATTATTACCGCTGGAGGAGACATGGGGATGGCACCTACGAGGGTGAGGAAGGATGATCAGGTCTGGGTGTTGCTGGGTTGCAGTATCCCATTGATATTGCTAAGATGTGACGGGGATGTTCTGGGAAGGTATGAGGTTGTGGGTGAGTATTATTTAGATGGGTATACGGATGGGGATATTGTGAGGAGGGAGTTAGGAAAGGGTAATATGAAGGTTGAGAATATTGAAATTAGATGATAGCTTTGTAGCAATTTATGGAGAGTTGAGAACTTTGCGTCTGGAAATTGATTGATTTCAACAAAGGAGCAGCTATACAGATCATATAATTATAATGCTATTTCCCCACGGACCATAATAGACCACAACACTCGTGAAGAGCTGATATCATCATATTACTGAAACAGCAATCAAAGAACAGCAATCACATTATCTGGCCCGCAACCACCAATACATGTTCGCGGAAAGCTAAGCATCACCTCAAATCATTCTCTGTCTGTATCCAATTCAATTTAAGGCTCTCACAACATCATTGTCGCCTTTTGCAAGTTGTATTTGAATCCATCAGAGAAAGTAATAAGTGGCATCTGGGCTAAATTCAATTTTGGTTTATTCAAGAGGCAGTTTAAGCAGTATTTACAGAATTAAATAAGGCTAATAACATGGTTCTCACCTTCGGATGCATCCCATGCAGATCTCCGCCTTCTTTGCCCTTGCAATTGACAGAGCGTTAGCTACGAGGTTGTTGGTCTTGGAGTTATGTCAGTCATTATCACTCCACCATTATCTTCCAATGCAAGATAGCACAAACCTGTCTGCCATTGTATTTGTGTCTAGCCAAGTCGTCGAGATCTCCGGCTGTAATTGGGCTAAACGCTCCAGCACATTTCAATGATCTCTGGATGAAGGTTGACCAGATCTTCCTTCTCAAATCAAAATTCATATCTGGATATTGGATTGGTAGATGAATTTGACCGATAGTATGACATCAGAAATAGTGTGCAGGAAATTTCGGATAGGAACATGCTTTACTTTCGAAGGCTGGATCACAATCATCAATACGATTCGTTGTGAGAAACAACATTCCTTGAAAGTATTCGATATGACGTAGAAGTATCGATGCCACTACGTTTCTCTTGATGCTGGTATTATCCCGCTTCTGTAGAAAGACATCCGTCTCGTCCAGAAGCAACACAGAGTCCCACCTTTGAGAGAGCTCGAGGATAAGTTTTAAGCATTTATCGACATCTTCGGCATTGGTTCCCAGATCACCTGCGCTGACGGGATACAGAGGCTTCTTACAAGCTTCAGCCACAGCCAGGAAAACCACTGCATTATGCCTGAGAAGCAATCATCCAAATACGCCTGAGAGGGTGTGCGAGCGCATCACCCAAATCAAGCTCCAGCATGCGCAGAAGAAGAGCGACAAGATGCTGGGCAGGGTTTTGAAGCCAATAGTTGCAGAGCTACAACCATTTTATACATGGGTACTACCCTTATCCAGATCTCACTGATATTAACATAACCCGCGATTAGTTCAATGAGATCCAACATCAGCGGCAATCATTTGTGGCGGCGTGAAGATTATTATCAATGTATCATACCTAATTATTATATCATTCTTTCGGTCTGCCTAATAATAATGTAATAGGCTTTAGGAAGATACTTCGACTTGTTCGACAAGATAAGGAACATGCTGTTGTCCTTGCGAACCAAAGTAAAGTGAACGTCAATGTTTGAGGACTTATACAGTGACTCGGCCAATATGTGTGAATATCTTTGCCGAGCATACATCGCAATACTACTATTTTACTATAGAATTGATAAAGAATGTTCTAAGAATAGTCAGTATTATTCAAAACACTTTCTTGATAATCTTGGCAAGGCTAAGAGCCGTGGTCATTTGCCAACTCACTAAAAGTACACTCTCATTTAATTCAAAAAAGTTATCGGCTATCATCTTAGAGATAGAGAACTCTGCAAACCAGATTGGGAAATTGATTCCAATTGTCGAGCTTCGAAAGGGGAGAGGGGAGAGGGAGGATGCAGGACGAGAGAGAACGGAAGCAGGCATTATGAGAAGAGAAGCTAAGATGGAAAGTCTCCAATCTGTCAAATGGAGGGAAATTCAGCAGAATGATCGGTCTCGTAAGTTCAAATATCCTCCAGTTGAAAGTATGTTGATCCTCTCTAGGTGACATGTATCAAGCTATCAGTGGTTGGCTTCAACACACTGGGTCTGATGAAGTTATAGCCCGAGAGCATAATCTTAAACGTCACAAAGATAACACCAAGGAGCGATTTGACAATAGCTGTGAATGGTTACTTGATGAGGTGACATTTGTTGACTGGATAGACAAAACCTCTAGCAGCTCTGTCATATGGCTCCGTGGAGGTCCTGGAACCGGAAAATCGGTGCTTTGTTCCCATGCTATTCAAAAAGTGGAATCACTTGAAAATTTCTCTACCACTGCTTTTCACTTTTTCCAGGCCAACGATCAGTGGACTGCTCTACAAACGACCAAAAATCTAGCCTCCCAGTTGTTTGAAAAAGCATTAGAAACAAAATGGCGCAATATCGGAGCAACTCTACGAAGCTATTCAACGAAGCTCTTCAAATATCGAAAATATCAGAGCTCTTGTTACACTATTGATCAAGGAACTGCCATCTGTACACATATTTCTTGACGGCGTAGACGAAGAAGACGAAAAGCGAAGGTGACCAGAGGCATCAGACATAATTCACATTGTTCTAGACATGATGAAATCATGTCCAGCTTCAGTCAAGGTATGGTTCAGCAGTCAAAATAATTATAGAATCCGGGAGAAGCTTCAAGAATTTCCTACAGTCACAATCCAACAACAAGTCAAGGGATATGTCGATGAATACCTCGCCCGGGCTGTACCTTTGCTTCACAAAAACGAGGTTGACTAGGCTAACAGCCAATGGATTTTGCGTCAATTGCAACATCGGGCAGGATGTAATTTCATATTTGCCCAATGCATTGTCAAAGATATTGAAGATGAGATTGAGAAATTCGACGACATGAAAGTCTTCATCCTGGATGGCCTCCCAGTAGACTTAGAAGCCTACTACGATAAGGCGTTCTCTCGCTACGGAAAACAGCAGAAAAGTATTGTATGGTAAGTTAAATCTCCCAATATAAAAATTTCATCTGACAGCAAGCAGCAAAGGATTCAATCTTCTCACCTTTGTAAGAAGACCACTTCGTCTCACTGAGTTGATTGATGCTATTGGTATTTCAGGAAAAATTTAGTCAAAGTTCTAGCTCCCATGATTGATGTTCAGCAAGATCTACAGCATGGGAATGGTGGGATTTCCCATATCTTTCACTCCACTATTCGCACATTTATTTTGCAGCATCCAGGTGTATTTGAAGGTAACCACACACCAGGGGTCGTTACTAATTTGCCAGTAACACAATCCGCCATTGCAGAAGCTTGCTTATCATACCTTGCCCAAGGTAAACATGCGCAGCTTCTCCGAAGAGCCTATAATCATTGGGTAACTAGCACTGGCGAAGATATAGTCACAAAACCACTTCCTTACTTACTCTGCAAAATACCGGGATAAACACATGCAGTGTAAGAACAACTTCCCGGATATTCTCCCCAAAGTTCAAAGTTTCATGTGCTCTAAGAATTTTGTTACAACACTTCAGGTTCAGCCTGTGCATAGCGTTGACATTTGGAGGCCTGCCACTGACAATCCATTGATTTGTAAAAGATCGCTAACTATGTGGACCGGAGTGACATAGGGTGTGCATAGTAGCCGAGAATTCTGAAATCGATATCGTGGCCCATTCCGTCGCAACTACAATGAGTTTTTGCACGAGTGGAAATTCTTCTTCCATCGGTCAACGTGCGATCAGGAGATTTGTCACAAAGCACCATTCCAGGGCGAAATAGACAGAGTTTTGTGGCAGCATTAGGCTACGAAAGCTTCTTGAGTGGCAGCGAATCGCGATATTCGAATTTCGTTCTAAACACTCCAAGAGATCAGGAAGCTTGCTACGTTAACGAGGACCAAGGATGGTAGTGGGAGTCTATGAATGTTGACGCGAACAAATCTCACGTGCTGTAGCTTCTGCTACTGATGCAAGTATCTCCTCAATATCGGTCACCATTTTCGATAGTAACTTTATATTATTAGCGGTTTGGACAGTGAACAACTTCGATTCTCATGCACAACATGGAAGATAGCCAACGTGGAAGCTAAATGTGTAGTGGTGGAGATAATTACTGCCTCAAAGGTTGCAGCACCATAGATACCGGCCAAACAGTATATGGAAGCCGCAGCCGAACGAAATAGCCAACGCAATTTGCTTCAGCCATGACCTCTCAACTCTTCGAATAGGCTCTTTGGTCTACTTCAAGGATGCAAAAGGCCGATTTGAGCAAAGGATTTGTCTCAGTTCTGCAGAGGAGAGAAACGATAAAATCTATGAAGAGTTTGCGGCTTCTGGAGATCTTGTCGCCGTAGCAACAAGACAGGGGAGCCGCGAAATAATGATTACTATCGTACTGAAACTATATGAGGCTCCAAAAAGGCTGCGGTTTCTTCCCAGGGAGAGAGTAACTTGGCTAATGAGAGTTCATCTTCTGATGAAGATATGCTTCATGTTGACTCAGCATCTGAAAGCTGAAGTGAAGGATCTACAGACGTTGTCGAATTGAGCGAGAGTGATGGTGATTCTACTCAATCATCAGCCGCTAATTCTAAATAATATTCAGTAGCTTCTTTGCAACATGCAGCCGTCATCACAACTAGAGAGGAACTACTCAATGAGTCTGATGAGGACGGCTATGCTAGTGGAGCACAGAGTAGTGTGGCGGAGGCTAGCGACGAGCCCCAAACTGGAGGCGAGGTCTCTCCCTCCTCTGGTGAGAGTTCTGATGAGGGAGCAGAGGAATACAGGGCTTTCATTAGACAAAATTTACCAAAGAGTATAGAAGGAGCGCAAGAAAAGAATGGAACTCTTCTGACATACGACACTCGCTCACAGCCACCCAAACCAATAGTTCGGCTTCGCTACAACCTTCCAGCAAAGGCTTCAAATTCGCCACCTTCGATTCACCCAAGCAAGTCCCTGCTTGTGTAGCCACTTTACAACGAGAACTTGCTCTTTGCTGACTTCCAGCTCAATACCTTTTTCACGAGAAAAGCTTGAACCTATTCTGGAAATAGTACGTTCTCTCTTCACGCTGCATGTAAGCTCAAGCTGATTTTATTCATAGCGCGACTTGTGTTCACCCATGCTCCTTCTCAGCTAACGGACAATTTTTGCATACAGCTTCTCTGGAGCCTCAAACCAAGGCCCCAGCAATAGTGAAAGCAAACTCTGGAAACGCCGCTACAGGAACAAGTCTGCATATATTCCTTGCCACATACCAACTCTCCTCTCGGAAAACCTCACGGAGCCCACCCGTAATCGGCACCGCATCAAACTCTACCTTGGAGATTGTACTTCAGACCCTTTCCTGCATCTTCCAGTAACACTGGTTTAGAACCCTCGATATCTGTATGTTACATGCCGCAGTAACCAACTTACCGTCTATCGCATCAGCTTATTCAAAGGCCTTTCCAATACTGGTCGTGAAGTCGTCGTCCCTAAGCTCCCAATATACCTGCCCGACTCTGCTTGCATCTGTGATGTTCGATAATTCCCCCTAAACATAACTCCAGGCTCTGGCCATGGAATGGTTATTATCAGTAACCGTTTCCCGGCGCAAGAGATTGCCGTGGGTTGGGTGAAAGCGGATGCCCAAAAGCTATGCAGAAGCCCAGATCAAAGACCACTTACCAGCGTCGCGCCACCAATCGGATTATTTATTAGTGAGAATACGGATTTAGGTGGCTGGGAGAAGCGCGAGGATGTTGTGGAGATTATCGACGAAGGCTTTGGGGATGGTACTCTAAATCGACGACTAGAGTTTGAAGGAGGAATAGACTGTATCCTGGAGTCTTTTCTCTTTTAGTTTTTAAGAGCAACAATCTCTTATTAACAGGCAATTATGCGCATCAGCTACCTACAAAAGTATTTGTTTCCATGTGTTATACGTTAGGGCAGAATTATTTATACGCAGTATTATCAGTATAACAACAGTTCTGTTTTCGGCTAAATTATATAAGTCTTCACGTTCTCACACTCAAATATTGATAACTAAAGGCCCATCCACATCAACAACAAACAAACCATAACTGTGTTACATAGTCGATCTTGACAGAAATAGTTTGTATTAGGCAGAGAATGGATGAGAGGATTAGTGAAGGTATCACAGCGATTGTACGTAGGCTTGTTTGGAGTGTTACGGATAATGATTATCTACAGTTCTCAGCCGTAAATATATACGTGTCAGGTATGCCCTAACTTTTTGGCCTACTTACGTAAGCCGATTCCTGACACTTTTTTAAGCGTCGTAAGATTTAAAAGTATAGAAAATTATAGT